>JAHQIW010004243.1:0-77252 GCA_019055375.1 Parelaphostrongylus tenuis | reverse complement strand
CTTGTCTTTGCGTAGGGCAATGTCGCACATTTTTTTAGCTTCGACGATTACTGCTGTTGGAGGACAACCAGCTGGTAGTGGTGTACCTCAGTAAAATGATGAGTATCCGTCGTTGGCTTTTACTTGAGTTGAAATCTAATTTTTCAGCTTCTACGATGACGGCTGTTGGAGGGAATCCTGTTGCTGCTGGTAGGTCCTTAGTAGAACAATGATATACATTGTTGGTTCCAAAGTCAAAATTTAACTATTTTAGCTTCTACGATGACCGCAGTTGGAGGACAACCTGCCGCTGCTGGGTAGGTCGTTAACTTAGCAGAACAACCATCATTGACTTTTCCCAAAGCCGAATTCGATTTCTCAGCTTCTACGATGACAGCTGTAGGGGACGGCCTGTTCCTGCTGGAGGTTGGCATTTCTACAGCTTGTAAAGCAATAAGTATAGATTTCTCCTCTGTGGTTGATATATGTATATATTTCAGCTTCCACAATGACAGCTGTTGGAGGACAGCCTATTCCTGCTGGAGGTTCGTATTTCTACAGCTTGAAGTGCAATAAGTATAGATTCGCCTTCAGTGTTGATGCACGTATATATTTTAGCTTCTACAATGACCGCTGTTGGAGGACGGCCTGTTCCTGCTGAGGTTGGCATTTCTACAGCTTGTAAGCAATAAGTATAGATTTGTCCTCTGTGTTGATATATGTATATATTTTAGCTTCCACAATGACCGCTGTTGGAGGACAGCCTATTCCTGCTGGAGGTTGGTATTTCTACAGCTTGAAGTGCAATAAGTATAGATTCGCCCTTCAGTGTTTGATGCACGTATATATTTTAGCTTCTACAATGACCGCTGTTGGAGGACGAGCCTGTTCCTGCTGGAGGTTGGCATTTCTACAGCTTGTAAGAGCAATAAGTATAGATTTGTCCTCTGTGTTGATATATGTATATATTTTAGCTTCCACAATGACCGCTGTTGGAGGACAGCCTGTTCCTGCTGGAGGTTGGTATTTCTACAGCTTGAAAGCAATAAGTATAGATTTGTCCTCTGTGTTGATGTATGTATATATTTTAGCTTCCACAATGACCGCTGTTGGAGGACAGCCTATTCCTGCTGGAGGTTGGTATTTCTACAGCTTGAAGTGCAATAAGTATAGATTTGTCCTCTGTGTTGATATATGTATATATTTTAGCTTCCACAATGACCGCTGTTGGAGGACAGCCTATTCCTGCTGGAGGTTGGTATTTCTACAGCTTGAAGTGCAATAAGTATAGATTCGCCCTTCAGTGTTGATGCACGTATATATTTTAGCTTCTACAATGACCGCTGTTGGAGGACGGCCTGTTCCTGCTGGAGGTTGGTATTTCTACAGCTTGTAAAGCAATAAGTATAGATTTGTCCTCTGTGTTGATATATGTATATATTTTAGCTTCCACAATGACCGCTGTTGGAGGACAGCCTATTCCTGCTGGAGGTTGGTATTTCTACAGCTTGAAGTGCAATAAGTATAGATTTGTCCTCTGTGTTGATATAGGTATATATTTTAGCTTCCACAATGACCGCTGTTGGAGGACAGCCTATTCCTGCTGGAGGTTGGTATTTCTACAGCTTGAAGTGCAATAAGTATAGATTTGTCCTCTGTGTTGATATATGTATATATTTTAGCTTCCACAATGACCGCTGTTGGAGGACAGCCTATTCCTGCTGGAGGTTGGTATTTCTACAGCTTGAATGCAATAAGTATAGATTTGTCCTCTGTGTTGATATATGTATATATTTTAGCTTCCACAATGACCGCTGTTGGAGGACAGCCTATTCCTGCTGGAGGTTGGTATTTCTACAGCTTGAAGTGCAATAAGTATAGATTTGTCCTCTGTGTTGATATATGTATATATTTTAGCTTCCACAATGACCGCTGTTGGAGGACAGCCTGTTCCTGCTGGAGGTTGGTATTTCTACAGCTTGAAAGCAATAAGTATAGATTTGTCCTCTGTGTTGATGTATGTATATATTTTAGCTTCCACAATGACCGCTGTTGGAGGACAGCCTATTCCTGCTGGAGGTTGGTATTTCTACAGCTTGAAGTGCAATAAGTATAGATTTGTCCTCTGTGTTGATGTATGTATATATTTTAGCTTCCACAATGACCGCTGTTGGAGGACAGCCTATTCCTGCTGGAGGTTGGTATTTCTACAGCTTGAAGTGCAATAAGTATAGATTTGTCCTCTGTGTTGATGATATGTATATATTTTAGCTTCTACAATGACCGCTGTTGGAGGACAGCCTGTTCCTGCTGGAGGTTGGTATTTCTACAGCTTGAAGAGCAATAAGTATAGATTTGTCCTCTGTGTTGATATATGTATATATTTTAGCTTCCACAATGACCGCTGTTGGAGGACAGCCTATTCCTGCTGGAGGTTGGTATTTCTACAGCTTGAATGCAATAAGTATAGATTTGTCCTCTGTGTTGATATATGTATATATTTTAGCTTCCACAATGACCGCTGTTGGAGGACAGCCTATTCCTGCTGGAGGTTGGTATTTCTACAGCTTGAAGTGCAATAAGTATAGATTTGTCCTCTGTGTTGATGTATGTATATATTTTAGCTTCCACAATGACCGCTGTTGGAGGACAGCCTATTCCTGCTGGAGGTTGGTATTTCTACAGCTTGAAGTGCAATAAGTATAGATTTGTCCTCTGTGTTGATATATGTATATATTTTAGCTTCCACAATGACCGCTGTTGGAGGACAGCCTATTCCTGCTGGAGGTTGGTATTTCTACAGCTTGAAGTGCAATAAGTATAGATTTGTCCTCTGTGTTGATATATGTATATATTTTAGCTTCTACAATGACCGCTGTTGGAGGACAGCCTATTCCTGCTGGAGGTTGGTATTTCTACAGCTTGAAGTGCAATAAGTATAGATTTGTCCTCTGTGTTGATATATGTATATATTTTAGCTTCCACAATGACCGCTGTTGGAGGACAGCCTATTCCTGCTGGAGGTTGGTATTTCTACAGCTTGAAGTGCAATAAGTATAGATTTGTCCTCTGTGTTGATGTATGTATATATTTTAGCTTCCACAATGACCGCTGTTGGAGGACAGCCTATTCCTGCTGGAGGTTGGTATTTCTACAGCTTGAAGTGCAATAAGTATAGATTTGTCCTCTGTGTTGATATATGTATATATTTTAGCTTCCACAATGACCGCTGTTGGAGGACAGCCTATTCCTGCTGGAGGTTGGTATTTCTACAGCTTGAAGTGCAATAAGTATAGATTCGCCCTTCAGTGTTGATGCACGTATATATTTTAGCTTCTACAATGACCGCTGTTGGAGGACAGCCTGTTCCTGCTGGAGGTTGGTATTTCTGACAGCTTGAAAGCAATAAGTATAGATTTGTCCTCTGTGTTGATATATGTATATATTTTAGCTTCCACAATGACCGCTGTTGGAGGACAGCCTGTTCCTGCTGGAGGTTGGTATTTCTACAGCTTGAAGAGCAATAAGTATAGATTTGTCCTCTGTGTTGATATATGTATATATTTTAGCTTCTACAATGACCGCTGTTGGAGGACAGCCTGTTCCTGCTGGAGGTTGGTATTTCTACAGCTTGAAATGCAATAAGTATAGATTTGTCCTCTGTGTTGATATATGTATATATTTTAGCTTCCACAATGACCGCTGTTGGAGGACAGCCTATTCCTGCTGGAGGTTGGTATTTCTACAGCTTGAAGTGCAATAAGTATAGATTCGCCCTTCAGTGTTGATGCACGTATATATTTTAGCTTCTACAATGACCGCTGTTGGAGGACAGCCTGTTCCTGCTGGAGGTTGGTATTTCTGCAGCTTGAAAAGCAATAAGTATAGATTTGTCCTCTGTGTTGATGTATGTATATATTTTAGCTTCCACAATGACCGCTGTTGGAGGACAGCCTATTCCTGCTGGAGGTTGGTATTTCTACAGCTTGAAGTGCAATAAGTATAGATTTGTCCTCTGTGTTGATGATATGTATATATTTTAGCTTCCACAATGACCGCTGTTGGAGGACAGCCTGTTCCTGCTGGAGGTTGGTATTTCTACAGCTTGAAAAGCAATAAGTATAGATTTGTCCTCTGTGTTGATATATGTATATATTTTAGCTTCCACAATGACCGCTGTTGGAGGACAGCCTGTTCCTGCTGGAGGTTGGTATTTCTACAGCTTGAAAGCAATAAGTATAGATTTGTCCTCTGTGTTGATGTATGTATATATTTTAGCTTCCACAATGACCGCTGTTGGAGGACAGCCTATTCCTGCTGGAGGTTGGTATTTCTACAGCTTGAAGTGCAATAAGTATAGATTTGTCCTCTGTGTTGATATATGTATATATTTTAGCTTCCACAATGACCGCTGTTGGAGGACAGCCTATTCCTGCTGGAGGTTGGTATTTCTACAGCTTGAAGTGCAATAAGTATAGATTCGCCCTTCAGTGTTGATGCACGTATATATTTTAGCTTCTACAATGACCGCTGTTGGAGGACAGCCTGTTCCTGCTGGAGGTTGGTATTTCTGCAGCTTGAAAAGCAATAAGTATAGATTTGTCCTCTGTGTTGATGTATGTATATATTTTAGCTTCCACAATGACCGCTGTTGGAGGACAGCCTATTCCTGCTGGAGGTTGGTATTTCTACAGCTTGAAGTGCAATAAGTATAGATTTGTCCTCTGTGTTGATATATGTATATATTTTAGCTTCTACAATGACCGCTGTTGGAGGACAGCCTATTCCTGCTGGAGGTTGGTATTTCTACAGCTTGAAGTGCAATAAGTATAGATTTGTCCTCTGTGTTGATATATGTATATATTTTAGCTTCCACAATGACCGCTGTTGGAGGACAGCCTATTCCTGCTGGAGGTTGGTATTTCTACAGCTTGAAGAGCAATAAGTATAGATTTGTCCTCTGTGTTGATATATGTATATATTTTAGCTTCCACAATGACCGCTGTTGGAGGACAGCCTGTTCCTGCTGGAGGTTGGTATTTCTACAGCTTGAAAGCAATAAGTATAGATTTGTCCTCTGTGTTGATGTATGTATATATTTTAGCTTCCACAATGACCGCTGTTGGAGGACAGCCTATTCCTGCTGGAGGTTGGTATTTCTACAGCTTGAAGTGCAATAAGTATAGATTTGTCCTCTGTGTTGATATATGTATATATTTTAGCTTCCACAATGACCGCTGTTGGAGGACAGCCTATTCCTGCTGGAGGTTGGTATTTCTACAGCTTGAAGTGCAATAAGTATAGATTTGTCCTCTGTGTTGATATATGTATATATTTTAGCTTCTACAATGACCGCTGTTGGAGGACAGCCTGTTCCTGCTGGAGGTTGGTATTTCTACAGCTTGAAAGCAATAAGTATAGATTTGTCCTCTGTGTTGATGTATGTATATATTTTAGCTTCCACAATGACCGCTGTTGGAGGACAGCCTATTCCTGCTGGAGGTTGGTATTTCTACAGCTTGAAGTGCAATAAGTATAGATTTGTCCTCTGTGTTGATATATGTATATATTTTAGCTTCCACAATGACCGCTGTTGGAGGACAGCCTGTTCCTGCTGGAGGTTGGTATTTCTACAGCTTGAAGAGCAATAAGTATAGATTTGTCCTCTGTGTTGATATATGTATATATTTTAGCTTCCACAATGACCGCTGTTGGAGGACAGCCTATTCCTGCTGGAGGTTGGTATTTCTACAGCTTGAAAGCAATAAGTATAGATTTGTCCTCTGTGTTGATGTATGTATATATTTTAGCTTCCACAATGACCGCTGTTGGAGGACAGCCTGTTCCTGCTGGAGGTTGGTATTTCTACAGCTTGAAAGCAATAAGTATAGATTTGTCCTCTGTGTTGATGTATGTATATATTTTAGCTTCCACAATGACCGCTGTTGGAGGACAGCCTATTCCTGCTGGAGGTTGGTATTTCTACAGCTTGAAGTGCAATAAGTATAGATTTGTCCTCTGTGTTGATGTATGTATATATTTTAGCTTCTACAATGACCGCTGTTGGAGGACAGCCTGTTCCTGCTGGAGGTTGGTATTTCTACAGCTTGAAAGCAATAAGTATAGATTTGTCCTCTGTGTTGATATATGTATATATTTTAGCTTCCACAATGACCGCTGTTGGAGGACAGCCTATTCCTGCTGGAGGTTGGTATTTCTACAGCTTGAAAGCAATAAGTATAGATTTGTCCTCTGTGTTGATATATGTATATATTTTAGCTTCCACAATGACCGCTGTTGGAGGACAGCCTATTCCTGCTGGAGGTTGGTATTTCTACAGCTTGTAAAGCAATAAGTATAGATTTGTCCTCTGTGTTGATATATGTATATATTTTAGCTTCCACAATGACCGCTGTTGGAGGACAGCCTATTCCTGCTGGAGGTTGGTATTTCTACAGCTTGTAATGCAATAAGTATAGATTTGTCCTCTGTGTTGATATATGTATATATTTTAGCTTCCACAATGACCGCTGTTGGAGGACAGCCTGTTCCTGCTGGAGGTTGGTATTTCTACAGCTTGTAAGCAATAAGTATAGATTTGTCCTCTGTGTTGATATATGTATATATTTTAGCTTCCACAATGACCGCTGTTGGAGGACAGCCTATTCCTGCTGGAGGTTGGTATTTCTACAGCTTGAAGAGCAATAAGTATAGATTTGTCCTCTGTGTTGATGTATGTATATATTTTAGCTTCCACAATGACCGCTGTTGGAGGACAGCCTATTCCTGCTGGAGGTTGGTATTTCTACAGCTTGAAAGCAATAAGTATAGATTTGTCCTCTGTGTTGATGTATGTATATATTTTAGCTTCCACAATGACCGCTGTTGGAGGACAGCCTGTTCCTGCTGGAGGTTGGTATTTCTACAGCTTGTAAAGCAATAAGTATAGATTTGTCCTCTGTGTTGATATATGTATATATTTTAGCTTCCACAATGACCGCTGTTGGAGGACAGCCTATTCCTGCTGGAGGTTGGTATTTCTACAGCTTGTAAAGCAATAAGTATAGATTTGTCCTCTGTGTTGATATATGTATATATTTTAGCTTCCACAATGACCGCTGTTGGAGGACAGCCTATTCCTGCTGGAGGTTGGTATTTCTACAGCTTGAAAGCAATAAGTATAGATTTGTCCTCTGTGTTGATATATGTATATATTTTAGCTTCCACAATGACCGCTGTTGGAGGACAGCCTGTTCCTGCTGGAGGTTGGTATTTCTACAGCTTGAAAAGCAATAAGTATAGATTTGTCCTCTGTGTTGATATATGTATATATTTTAGCTTCCACAATGACCGCTGTTGGAGGACAGCCTATTCCTGCTGGAGGTTGGTATTTCTACAGCTTGAAGAGCAATAAGTATAGATTTGTCCTCTGTGTTGATGTATGTATATATTTTAGCTTCTACAATGACCGCTGTTGGAGGACAGCCTGTTCCTGCTGGAGGTTGGTATTTCTACAGCTTGAAAGCAATAAGTATAGATTTGTCCTCTGTGTTGATATATGTATATATTTTAGCTTCCACAATGACCGCTGTTGGAGGACAGCCTATTCCTGCTGGAGGTTGGTATTTCTACAGCTTGAAGTGCAATAAGTATAGATTTGTCCTCTGTGTTGATGTATGTATATATTTTAGCTTCTACAATGACCGCTGTTGGAGGACAGCCTGTTCCTGCTGGAGGTTGGTATTTCTGCAGCTTGAAAGCAATAAGTATAGATTTGTCCTCTGTGTTGATGTATGTATATATTTTAGCTTCCACAATGACCGCTGTTGGAGGACAGCCTATTCCTGCTGGAGGTTGGTATTTCTACAGCTTGAAGTGCAATAAGTATAGATTCGCCCTTCAGTGTTGATGCACGTATATATTTTAGCTTCTACAATGACCGCTGTTGGAGGACAGCCTGTTCCTGCTGGAGGTTGGTATTTCTGCAGCTTGAAAAGCAATAAGTATAGATTTCGTCCTTCAGTGTTGATGCATGTATATATTTTAGCTTCTACAATGACCGCTGTTGGAGGACAGCCTGTTCCTGCTGGAGGTTGGTATTTCTGCAGCTTGAAAAGCAATAAGTATAGATTTGTCCTCTGTGTTGATGTACGTATATATTTTAGCTTCTACAATGACCGCTGTTGGAGGACAGCCTGTTCCTGCTGGAGGTTGGTATTTCTACAGCTTGAAAGCAATAAGTATAGATTTGTCCTCTGTGTTGATGTATGTATATATTTTAGCTTCCACAATGACCGCTGTTGGAGGACAGCCTGTTCCTGCTGGAGGTTGGTATTTCTGCAGCTTGAAAAGCAATAAGTATAGATTCGCCCTTCAGTGTTGATGCACGTATATATTTTAGCTTCTACAATGACCGCTGTTGGAGGACAGCCTGTTCCTGCTGGAGGTTGGTATTTCTGCAGCTTGAAAAGCAATAAGTATAGATTCGCCCTTCAGTGTTGATGCACGTATATATTTTAGCTTCTACAATGACCGCTGTTGGAGGACAGCCTGTTCCTGCTGGAGGTTGGTATTTCTGCAGCTTGAAAAGCAATAAGTATAGATTCGTCCCTTCTGTGTTGATGCACGTATATATTTTAGCTTCCACAATGACCGCTGTTGGAGGACAGCCTATTCCTGCTGGAGGTTGGTATTTCTGCAGCTTGAAAGCAATAAGTATAGATTTGTCCTCTGTGTTGATGTATGTATATATTTTAGCTTCTACAATGACCGCTGTTGGAGGACAGCCTATTCCTGCTGGAGGTTGGTATTTCTACAGCTTGAAGTGCAATAAGTATAGATTCGCCCTTCAGTGTTGATGCACGTATATATTTTAGCTTCCACAATGACCGCTGTTGGAGGACAGCCTGTTCCTGCTGGAGGTTTGTGGTATTTCTGTAGCTTGAAAAGCAATAAGTATATATTTGTCCTCTGTGTTGATGTATGTATATATTTTAGCTTCCACAATGACGCTGTTGGAGGGCAGCCTGCTGGTAGTTATATAACTCAGTGAAACAATAATTGTATGATTGCTTTCGCATATATCCAAATATAATTTTTCAGCTTCTACGATGACGGCTGTTGGAGGACAACCTGTCACTGCTGGTAGGTCCTTAACTAAGTAGAACAATCATCATTGGCTTTTTCCCGAGTCGAAATCTGATTGTTGTATGCTTCGCTAGTATTCGATAAATAATATTAGTAACACCTCGGAACGGCTAAAAAGAAGAAAATACTCATTGAAATTTGATATTTTAGCTTCTACCATGACCGCAATTGGAGGACAACCTGTTGCTGCTGGAAGTTAGTACATCATTGAGTTACTTCAAAAAAAAAGCCAAAATTCAAAGTTATAAAATTCTGTAGCATTTAATCAAACTCAACCTTATCACCAAAATTGCGACGATATTTCTCGAAAACTTCCAGTAACTTTCCACTTGAGCTTGAAGCTAACTTAAAGCTTTAGTGGCTGGGAAGTCGGAGACTCCACATGCTGATAGGATTTGCTGTATGGCTGTAAGAGCGAGTGATCTATATTCACTGGAGTAACTCAAAAAATGATATGAAGCCTAATTTTCCAAAAGTCCAACGATATCCATAATGAAAGAGAAAGCCTCATGCAGCAATCGAACCCACAGAAGAATTTTGAACATTGTTGTTGAATGATTGATGCGAGAGAACGAAAGTAATTCAGGAAAGGTTGGAATCCCAAGACACTTCAACAAAGTGTAAAAGAACAGTAAGCAACAAACGAGTTCTAAGTGCGTACGATTAATTGGCGAGACATAATATGATTGCAATAAGGTGTTAAAATCGTTGAAGATTATTTGTATCACCTGTCGTCCCGTAAATAGTCAAGTGACTCGAGCGGGCACCAGTGACACTTCTATATTTTCATGCCGTGTGCAAGAGTAGCCCAATGGGTTCTCTTTGCAACAGGGATTCGTTGAGCATCATATCTTTTTTCAAAGCTTTTCGCTAAGAAATTGGACCATCGAGTACGTGGTCTTCCTGTAGAGCGCTTGATATCTCGAGGAATCCAGTCGGTAACGGCTCTCGTCCATCGGATGTCGTTGAAGCACGTCACGTGTCCGGCCTACCTTACTTTCGATATTCTGGCGTTTATAACGAAGTCATTGATCTTCGATCATTCGATCAATCACTTATTTTTTCCCAACGAGACTGAGAAATCAGTTCTTTTTTGTGAAAAAAAAATCGAAAATCGCGGAGAAAGCTGGTTTCAAATGCGTGCAGCCAGTCTTACGGGGGTGCTCATTGTTCTAGCGTTTTTCAAATGATGAGCATTTGTTGATTGCTAATGTCAAGTTATTCTGCAAAGTAATCAAGTATACAGCACTTCCCCTTAGGCTATTATATCATTTAACCTATCGTGTAAATATTACGTTTGCTGTTCCTCTAATGAGTGCCTCCTCCCCCCCCAAAAAAAAAG
This sequence comes from Parelaphostrongylus tenuis, assembly GCA_019055375.1. Classification (NCBI taxonomy): domain Eukaryota; kingdom Metazoa; phylum Nematoda; class Chromadorea; order Rhabditida; family Metastrongylidae; genus Parelaphostrongylus; species Parelaphostrongylus tenuis. The sequence goes on along the minus strand of JAHQIW010004243.1, from coordinate 66,784 downwards.
GGATGCTCAGACAAATGGCATTGTGAAATTGACGATGCTGCAAGGCCGAAACACGTGTATTACACTGTACAAGTGCCCATAACAGACCACATAAAAAGGATAAAGGATAAAGCTCTCGGCGTTAATCTATCCCTGAGGGATGCGCCATGCATTCGACTTCAATTTTTAACTTCGTTTGAGGTGATTGAATGCACATCTGGCCTTTACAATGACTCGCGGTGGCCTCCCGCTGAACCGAGTCAGTGCTGCTTATCCTCCCAGACAAGTCTGAGACCTGTCTGGTACCAATTTACCTACCCCGGAGGGATGGATGGCTTGGTGAGCCATGAGCGCGAGATCGATAGAAAAAAAAAACAGACCACATACATGGCCCAAAATAATTATCAGGCATAAGAGCAGATCTATTATTTCTTTAAATCCACGTACTATGTCACAATGGGGCTCGCGTGGCGCCGTGGCTGGATGCGTTCTACAACACGCATCTGGTCAAAGACTAAACCGCGCTCAAGGCTCACCAAACCTCTCGTCCTTTCGAGGTTGGCGAACTGGTACCGCATTTGTCTGAAAGATTAGCAGCACTGACTTGATATACCGGTAGGCCGCAACGAATCATTCTAAAGACAGATATGCATTGATTCACCCCAACGATACTGATGTGGTCTAATGCATGGCGCATCTCTCAGGGAATGGTTCAATGCTTAGAGCTCATTCTATGACCCCAATGCTTGGGGTATTAATGAGAATGATGGTGAGTTATATAGATAACTTACACTGGAATGTCTAAATACACATAGTTTAGCTTCTACAATGACCGCCGTTGGAGCACAGCCCGTTCCCGCTGGAGGTCAGCATTTTTATAACCTATAAATGTATATATATATATATATATTATATATATGTTTATATCACCATCGACGTAAGAAAAGGGGTTCGACAAGGCGATACAATTTCGCCAAAACTATTCACTGCCACCCTACAAAACGTCATGAGAACATCAGAATGGGACGAAATGGGAGTGGAAATTGACGGTCGACAATTAAACCATCTTCGCTTTGCTGACAACATCGTTCTCATAACACCAAACATCATCCAAGCGGGACGAATGTTGACCGAGTTCGATAACGCCTGTGGAAAGATTGGTCTTCAACTGAATCTAACGAAAACAATGTTCATGAGGAACGGATGGGTTTCTAATGCCCCATTCAGGCTCAACGGAACGACAATCTCCGAGTGCTCCAGTTACGTCTATACAGGTCGTGAAATCAATATGATGAACGACCTAGCTCCAGAGTTGAGCAGGAGGAAACGAGCGGCTTAGGGAACGCTTAAGAGCATCGAAGATGTAGTGAAGAGGACAAAGAACATCCGACTCCGTGCCCACCTTTTCGACTTGACAATTATCCCTGCCCTAACGTATGCAGCAGAAACCTGGTCGCTACGTAAGCAGGATGAAAGATCACTTGCCGTTATCGAACGCGCAGTCGAAAGGTCGATGCTAGGAATATCCCGTATCTCGCAAATGAGAGAAAGGATTCGAAGTTCCGACGTACGTCATCGATCGAAAATCAGAGACGCCGTTCTACACGCCAGGATATCGAAAATAAGGTGGGCCGGACACGTGATGCGCTTCAACGACAACCGATGGACGAGAGCCGTTACCGACTGGATTCCTCGGGACGTCAGGCGCTCTAAAGGAAGACCACTGACCCGTTGGTCCGATTTCTTCACGAAAGCGATAGAAGAAAGATATGATGCTCAGCGAATCCTAGAGCGAGGAGGACCCACTGGGCTACTCTTGCACGCGATAGGGAAAAATGGAAGAGTTGCTGGTACCCGCTCGAGTCACTCGACGATCAACGGGACGACAGGTGATACAGGCAACAGGTGATATATGTATTTATACATATATCATTAGCGCGCGTGTAGTGCAATGGTCGAAAATGCCCTGTCTCACACTCGTGGCATTTGACTCAACCCTGCTCCTCGACTCATCAAGTTTGTTTGTCTCTGCTCGGTAATAAACTTTTCTGTGAAGATAGCAATCTCTACTACTTACATTACTTAACCACCGCAAGTCATCATATGGGTAAATTTTTCATTCAATAACTTCTACAATACAACGAATGCAAGCGAAAGTATGGTGCGTCTCCAAGCATTTGGTAAACATCGAGGCGCTATCTTTCACATATATGTGTATAATATATATAGTATATGCATGCATATATACACTTATGTATATATAAGCACATGTAGACATCTACATATGCATACACATGCATGTACATATGCATATATAGAAAGTATAGTATATATATATATACATATATATATATATCGTTCTTGCTTATAATTTGCACATTTTGAGCTTCAACAATGACCGCAGTCGGAGGACAACCTGCTGGAAGTGGGTTATTCTAAAACTTGTAAATGCAGGAATTTGTATTGCTGCTCTCTGCTACATATAGACTGAAAGTCCATTTTTTAAGCATCTACGATGACTGCAATTGGAGCACAACCTGTTCCCACTGGAGGTGACTTATTTCCTAATTTTCACTACTTAGTATAGTTACTGTGTGCGGGCCCGGCACACCAAAAACGCGGGAGGAGTAGGCGCGGGGGGCCACTGTGGGGGGTTGTGCGTCTAGCTGTGTGCTTCTACGCGGGACTCTGTGGAGACGCAGAACAGGAGATAGGATGCTGGGCCGAGTCTGTCCGACGGCGGATCGCGACTACGGGCAGCGAGGAATGGCAGGCGAGCACGAATGGGCGGTGCGGGGGAAGGTGTGGTTCGCGCGCATCTGTAAGGTCGAAGATAAAGGGTGACTGAAGGGCAAAAGGACTGGCTCAACTGTGGGAACGGATCAGGCTTGGGAGGGAGGAAAGGGGGGGGGGAGGTGGGGTGGGGGTTGGAAAATCTGTCGGTTGTTTTTTGACATACGTCGATATTTAGCAAAGTTTTTTTTTAGCATCCAACATGACATCTGTTGGAGCACAGGCCAAAGGGTAGTCCATGGTAAATAATTCTTATCATACAATGGCATACCGATTTCGTACTGCACGTGCGATCACTCATACTATCGCCTCTTCTGAAACTTCGTGACCGCTGAATTCTTCTATGCTAGACATCTTCTTCCGATGACTGCTTATAGAATACTTTTTCCTACAGACATGATATCTGGAAAATTACTTCGAATAGCAGTGGCCGAGTTCGCAACATCCAGATCTCCGTACTTGATTGTGTGTGCCGTGTCTGGCCGTTTCATGCTGATGTTGGAAGTACAATTACAAAACAACGCGTTGATTGTTCTTTGTTCATTATATGACTGTACAGCACTCTGTAAGTTTGTCAATGTGTGGGCCAGCCTACTAATCAGCTATTTTTGAAATACTCCGGAATCGTTTATTTCTTCTGCCATTATGTCGCCGGAAGGTCACCAATTTTTTTGATATAAGCGCATTCTAACTGATCGACCTGCGCACATTTGGAGGTTCAGCTAGTGATGGAGGGCGGTTGTTGTAACGTAAGTATCTGAGCTCATTTCTTGCTCATCCGTCTGTGCTTAATTACGGAGAAGCCCCTGTTCTCATTGGTCCCAACAAAATTCCAATTGTCGTACTTTTTATTGGTAGTGTCCGACCCCTCACTACAGTACCTGGATAGGTTGCGCTCACCTGAGCTCCTGTTGACAGAGTGGGTGTGGGCGCTAATTCTTGCCAATTACGATATTCATTTTAGTGCTTAATTATGTCTCCATACGTTTTAGATGCCTGTGCCACCAGTTTTCCCGAGCCTCCACTGATGACCCGCTAGTCGGGAGCGTCCAGGCCTGTGTGCTGGATAGATTTAGGTTATCCTTGCACGTTGTTTTGCACATGACCACACTCTCGTGTGTCTGTTAGACACTAGTTACTTCACATGCAACTTAGCCGAACGCTTTTCATCTTTTAGCGATATCTGCGCTTAGTTTGGTTTGCCGACAACCAGGAACTGGGTTTGCGATGATTCTAATTTTGCTGTTGCAATGTTTAAGTAGAATCATCAGTTTGTGGCGGCATATTCGTAAACAGCTTAGCAGCTATTTCGCTTTGTTCAGTGTTTCCACAATGCCGCGCACCGAGGTTTCTGGACCGCACCTGTGCCTGCCCCTGTGTTGGCGCCGTTTGGTTGGATAACAGTACGTCTTGTTATGTTTTGGTTGGGATTGCGGCGAGTTCCAATCGACTGATATTCTGCGTGCTGTCGGTGGTTGTGAACACACATATTTACATGGAGACATGGATCGGCTCCTTCTATATTTTAGCAGGATTCAGTACATCGGTTGCCCTTATATTCCTATTCACATTCTTTCCTCTTTTCTAGGCGCACCTTATCGTCCCGTTGGGGCTTGTGTGGTCTATGGTCCCGTGAACATGTATATCGTACGTCAACAGGCCCATTCCGAAATTTAAGTTTCGCAGGCGCGCGTTATCACTCACCAGGGATGCACAATATTCGATAAGCTAATGCCACAGCACGTCCTGCCTATGTTTGAGTTGGTCTATGCAAGAAAACCTAGCCTGATGGGCTAGAGCTTCATCTCGGCGTTAGTGGTTCCTTAACTGTTCTTCTCTTCCCATCTAGTCATGTTTTGCATGGTTTCTCATGTGTGTCTGGCTGCCCAACTGTGTGTTTATCTTAACTGCATGCTTCTCCTACAATCCCGAATATCGAAGATCGCTGAGCTGGGCAAATCCTCCCTATATCACCTATTGGAATGTGCCTAACAACGAGTTTCCGACAACTTATGGTGCTTTGAAGGCACTGTTATGGATGCCGTGCATGCACAGGATTGTTCGTGACTTGGGTTCAATGTTATCAATCGATGCGGCGCCACTGTCTCTGCCGCAAAAAGCGCAGAGTGCCTGGTGGAGATTAGTCTCGGAATAAAATTCGGTGTACAGCACAGGGGGAGTGCCTGAGTGTGCCCATATAAGTGGTTTAGATCGATGACTTTCTTTCGAAAGCGCCTTTGAATTGTGTGAGCCCACATTTACACTTCAGCCTTCTGTTTCGACGTTTTTGCTCGATGATGTGTTTGTTTCCGAGTTTATTGAACAGAGAGTATCGGTGTGTCGAGGTTAACTTCGTAGCAGGAGTACAGAACCCATCCCTTTGAAGTTCCCTTCACCTTCTCGCATTATGTCAACTTATTTCATGGAATGGCTCTGTGCCGGCTACAGATTTGATGCGAGCGCCTCGCAATCTAGTTTCCGACTTGGTGATTCGGTTGAGGCACCCGCGCTCTTGCTGTTCTTCAGTTATTTTTCCGACAAGGATATACAGATGTTGTTTCTGAGACAGGATGGTCTCTATTGGTTCGGGTTATTCCACTCAGTCAAGGGGAGCATTCTTTGGTGATATATATGAGGTGGTCGGCACATTTACTCAGACACCTTTGCGTCCTGCAAATAAAGCTCGAGGGATATCGAAAGGAAGCCGTATTTCTCGAGCTGAGGGAGGCGGTTTTAATCATTCATCGGCTAGTATTTCTGTACGATCAATCTACCTTGTTCTGAGCTAAAGACTCTGCCGTGCAGGATTGTATTCATTTGTACAACCGCTGTTCTCAACGCTTTCTCATTTACTTAGGCGCGAGAGACGAGGGCAGAGTACTGATGGTATCCTGTGCCGTAGTCTTCACCAACGCCCCTGATGGACGGCTCTGGGACGTGACCCCGCAGGAGGAATTTCTGTCAAGACATCCATGCTTACTTTCATAAGTTGATGGTGGTCTAAAGATATATGTACGGTCATGTTGAATACCATAATGTTTTTAGGCTTTCTGTACGATATGGACTGACTCGGTTGGTGGGCAAGGCAACCCGTGTCCCTCGCTGGGGCGGGTTGCTGTGTGATTCTTCTCATAGTCTTTCTTCGGCGCCTCGATATGCAACCTGCCGTGTTGCAAATACGCGACAGATTTTTTACGAGGCTGTCGACAAATGGACAGTCTGCGTGCACGACGACTACACCCACAGATGAAGCTGTCCAAGTTAGTCTACGCCCATACTTTCATGCAGTCACTTTACTTACCTTCTACAGTGAACGGAGGGTGGATATCATATGTCGCAACTTCCAGTCTCTATTCTTGACGTGGTTTTTTTCCGATGTTTGGGCGTGATTATGACCTCGCAAGTTCGGAGCGCACTGCCCGAGTCTCGGAGGTCGATAAGCTCCGTACACTTATTGTACCTTTCACTTTTATTTGAGTCTGTCTCTCTTGAAACGGCAAGCTGTAACTTTTCAATCACGCCGTCTTTTAGAGCTTCTCTTACAATGACTTGCCGTTGTCCTGTGAGCCGGATCCAGCCAGGACGGTAGCTATCTAGACCGATCCATCTAGCACTCTCGTTTACTCTCATGAAGCAGAAATTCATTTTCTATTCAGTCTTCTCCGTATTCTGACTACTCCACGGGTCATGTGCGGCTGCACACGCAGCGTCCCTTCTTGACACCCCGTTTGAGGTATTAATAGTGGGCATATTCTATAACTATTGATGTATTTCACTGGTGACTTGACTAGTACGCTCCCCCCGATCTGTATTTAATCCCAGTCCTTTATTGCTTCACCAATGACGGCCGTTGCCGTGGACGGGCCAGTAGGACGTATTCTCATTCAGTCTATGACATCTCTTCGGAGTTTTTAATGAAATTTAGCTTACCGATACCAGCTATGAACGCAGACACCACTGCTTTCAGTTCATGTTTTCTTACCATTCTCCTTTGCAGTATTGGGACGCCACAACCCTTTACCAGCTGGGAGGTATGTTGATTTTACAACTTTCTTTCGCTCGGTTTAAACTCTAGTCTGTTTCTAAAAGACGTGTTTTGTCTTAGCTGTCGACAAATGACAAGAGCTGTTTGCCAGCGGAACAACCAGTTAGGGAAGAGCGTAACGTTATCTACATAGTCGATGTAGCCCTTATTAACTTCTTCTGAAAAGAGTTGTAGAAAAAATTTCCTTCCTCTGTCTCTTACTACTGACCGCCAGTGTCGGGGCGCAAACCTGTCCCCCCGTATGGAGGTTAATACTATTTTTTATGTACTCTTTATTAACTTCAGTTCTGAACTTTGTCCACAGCAATATTTCCAAATCCTACCAGTCTTTTTAGAGCTTCTATCAATTGCACTGCCGTTGTCCGATTCGCGGCGGCCAGCATGACGTTAAGCTATGCTAGACATACGTCAATATTGGTCCCCCTACTTCCAGCACCTTAGTTTTACTCTCTTGCACAGGAAAGTCATTTCGTTTCAAGTTCTTCTACTATGACCCGGCAAGTCGTAGCGCAGCCTTGTGGCATCAGTACGGTGTAATCGAATTTTGCGGTCCGACCGTTATGCTTGAACAACTGTTCCGTTTAGACCCCGTCTTCATGGACTACAAAGGGACCTCCCTTACGCTTTATCAGCTATCAAAACACCGACTGACACTGCTGTTGGGGCACAACCCGTGGAGCTTGCGTCTTTTAATCTTATTGTGATTAGTCCAAATTTTAATTAACATCTAGTTTTTGCCATTGTGGATGAAAGCTACGTAGTTCTTTTTTCATAGTTTCCACAATGACCCGTGCAGTTGGTGTCGGCACAGCCTGCCGGTCCGTTGGAAGTCACGTGTATTTTCACCGAGGTTAACACAACAACTTCGTTTGCAACATTATGTTAACATGGATTACGACGGGCTTACTGTGCTCGCTTCGATTTTATCGCAGTATATAGTACACCGTCAGCATTTATAACCAGTCACTTCTTTCTAGGGGCACGCACCGATCGGTCCGTGGTTGTGGGTTCCTATTCCTCGACACTGGAATAACTGTAACTCATATGGCCCAGATGCCTCCGGAAATTTCAGCGGCGGCGTTAGTCATCTCACCACGATTGTGTCCCATATCTGACAGCTAAGCCAACCAGCAGCGGTCCGCTTCTTACTAGTGTTTTGCGTGGTCTTAGCCAGAAAACAACCTGTAGTCGCTCGATCTCTTGAGTGTGTAGCTAAAACTGTTTTCTTCTCTGTTTCCATCTATATCCATTTGTTTCATCGTTTGTGTCCTGTTGGTCGGGCCCAACTGCTGTGTTTTATTCTACTGAGTGCCTTCTCCTTAATAGTCTCCCGAATCTATCGAAGACATCTGAGCTGTGGCAATAGTCTCCCCAGACAGCTATGGAAGTGCCAAAAGCAGATTTATCCTCGAGAAGAAAGGGACAACACCACCATGTTTGTTCTTGGAAATGCTACTGGTGCGTGAGTGACTGGCGCAGACTTTTGTGACTTGGACAATGTCTAGTCAAAGGGCCCCCCCCATGTCGATCCGTCTGACGGCAAAGCGCCAGAGGTGCTGCGGGGAGAGTCAGTCGGGAATATACAATACGGTGAGCACACGAGCCTGAGCGCCCAAATATGTTAAACTGCGATGACTTCTTTCACAAGGCGCTTTTCGAATGTTAGCTCCACAGTTAGCTCTCCTTCTGTTCGTGATTTCTTGCTCGATATTGTTTGCCATGTTTATTGAACAAGTATAAGCTGTTCTTGTGCGTCGTTGCCGAGTAGGTAATTCTTCGTGTGCGCTGATAAGCAACGCAGACCTACACTGCGGGCCGAATAGTCCACTTTCGCATTCTTCCTACTGCTCTTCGCATTATGCGCGTTCTTCTTATTTGGCCTCATTGGATGAGAGAATCTCTTCCCTAAGGGTTTGTTTCGCGTTGACAGGCCATCCAATCTAGGTCTTTACCAGACTTGGTGAATTACCCTCCCCCGGTTGAGCAGCACGTCTGTGCTGTCATTTCAGATATTTTTCGCAAAGTAAAGGTACTGAAGGAGTGTTTGTAGGTTACATAGTTCGATCTTATTTTACTCGGAATTTTGGGGTCCAGTCGATTGGTGGTTTTGCCAGTCCAGTCAATGGGAACATTCTTTTGGCTGATATCAGCTGCGGCCTTCATCAAACACACTTTTTCCTGTGCAATTATAAGCTGAAGCTGCAGTATCATCGATAAAAGCAGGTATTTTTCAGCTGGCGGTTTGAATAGCAGTCGGACCTAGTAATTCTGTGGCACGATCCAAAGCTGATCCTTGTTGTGATAGACAAACTACACAGCTGTTTAGGATTGTATTTCATTTTGAACGCTGTTCAAACGTCGTGCTTTGTCTTTGTCTTTTCCACTGGACACTTGGGTCTTGGGCCGTAATGAACACGGACAGCCAAGCTGACGATACTGGTATCCACCGAGAGGACTTCAAACGAACCCCCTGATCCGGCCGTGGGCGTGACCCACCACCCTGCATGGAGAATGCTGGTCATGTCAGTTAACTCCTGCTTACTTCACTCACCTTGTTATTTGTCTAAAGATACTGCTATGTTGGCAACTACCCATAATTTGAATTTTCAGGGTGCCCTGTCGTGTACGACTGACTGCGTGGTGGTGCGCACCCCGTGTTTCCCCGCTGGGGGCTTTGTGATTTTACTAGGGCTTTCACGTCGCCCGTTTCGTTGGCGTTGAGTTCTGCACACCCTGCCGTGTTTCCACGAAAAATAGACACTTTTGGGGGGGGGGTGGGGGGTGTAAAGCTTCGACAGATGACAAGCTGTTGCCGGGGGACAACCAGCCGGACGTAAGTTTATCTAGCCATAGTCATGCAGCATTACTTACTCTAGGAACAGGAGAATCATTTCCTTCAGTCTCTACTATGACCGCAGTCGGAGCGCAACCTGTCCCCGTTGGAGGTATACTATTTTATACTTTTATTAACTTCATTGAACTCACGTATTTCAAATCCACGTCTTTTGAGCTTCTACAATGACTGCCGTTGCCGGGCGGCCAGCAGGACGTAAGCTATCTAGACATAGTCATCTAGCACTTAGTTACTCTCTGAACAGGAAATTCATTTCTTTCAGTCTCTACTATGACCGCAGTCGGAGCACAACCTGTCCCCGTTGGAGGTATTACTATTCTATACTATTATTATTCATCTAAACTCACGTATTTCAAATCCCGTCTTTTTAGCTTCAACAATGACTGCCGTTGCCGGACGGCCAGTAGGACGTATGTCATTCAGTCTATGATTTCGAGTTTTAATGAAATTTAGTTACCCTATGAAGGCAGCAGGCACTGTTTCTTTCAGTTTCTACCATGACTGCAGTTGGAGCACAACCCGTTCCAGCTGGAGGTATGTGATTTTACAACTTTCTCGCCTCGGTTTAAACTCTAGGTGTTTCTAAAAGACGTTTTTTTAGCTTCGACAATGACAGCTGTTGCCGGACAACCAGTAGGACGTACGTTATCTAGCCATAGTCATGTAGCACTTAGTTACTCTCTGAACAAGATAAATCATTTCCTTCAGTCTCTACTATGACCGCAGTCGGAGCGCAACCTGTCCCCGCTGGAGGTATACTATTTTATACTTTTATTAACTTCATTTGAACTCACGTATTTCAATCCACGTCTTTTGAGCTTCTACAATGACTGCCGTTGCCGGGCGGCCAGCAGGACGTAAGCTATCTAGACATAGTCATCCAGCACTTAGTTACTCTCTGAACAGGAAATTCATTTCTTTCAGTCTCTACTATGACCGCAGTCGGAGCACAACCTGTCCCCGCTGGAGGTATACTATTCTATACTATTATTATTCATCTAAACTCACGTATTTCAAATCCCGTCTTTTTAGCTTCAACAATGACTGCCGTTGCCGGACGGCCAGTAGGACGTATGTCATTCAGTCTATGATTTCGAGTTTTAATGAAATTTAGTTACCCTATGAAGGCAGCAGGCACTGTTTCTTTCAGTTTCTACCATGACTGCAGTTGGAGCACAACCCGTTCCAGCTGGAGGTATGTGATTTTACAACTTTCTCGCCTCGGTTTAAACTCTAGGTGTTTCTAAAAGACGTTTTTTAGCTTCGACAATGACAGCTGTTGCCGGACAACCAGTAGGACGTACGTTATCTAGCCATAGTCATGTAGCACTTAGTTACTCTCTGAACAAGATAATCATTTCCTTCAGTCTCTACTATGACCGCAGTCGGAGCGCAACCTGTCCCCGCTGGAGGTATACTATTTTATACTTTTATTAACTTCATTTGAACTCACGTATTTCAAATCCACGTCTTTTGAGCTTCTACAATGACTGCCGTTGCCGGGCGGCCAGCAGGACGTAAGCTATCTAGACATAGTCATCTAGCACTTAGTTACTCTCTGAACAGGAAAATTCATTTCTTTCAGTCTCTACTATGACCGCAGTCGGAGCACAACCTGTCCCCGTTGGAGGTATACTATTCTATACTATTATTATTCATCTAAACTCACGTATTTCAAATCCCGTCTTTTTAGCTTCAACAATGACTGCCGTTGCCGGACGGCCAGTAGGACGTATGTCATTCAGTCTATGATTTCGAGTTTTAATGAAATTTAGTTACCCTATGAAGGCAGCAGGCACTGTTTCTTTCAGTTTCTACCATGACTGCAGTTGGAGCACAACCCGTTCCAGCTGGAGGTATGTGATTTTACAACTTTCTCGCCTCGGTTTTAAACTCTAGGTGTTTCTAAAAAGACGTTTTTTTAGCTTCGACAATGACAGCTGTTGCCGGACAACCAGTAGGACGTACGTTATCTAGCCATAGTCATGTAGCACTTAGTTACTCTCTGAACAAGATAAATAATTTCCTTCAGTCTCTACTATGACCGCAGTCGGAGCGCAACCTGTCCCCGCTGGAGGTATACTATTTTATACTTTTATTAACTTCATTTGAACTCACGTATTTCAAATCCACGTCTTTTGAGCTTCTACAATGACTGCCGTTGCCGGGCGGCCAGCAGGACGTAAGCTATCTAGACATAGTCATCCAGCACTTAGTTACTCTCTGAACAGGAAATTCATTTCTTTCAGTCTCTACTATGACCGCAGTCGGAGCACAACCTGTCCCCTTTGGAGGTATACTATTCTATACTATTATTATTCATCTAAACTCACGTATTTCAAATCCCGTCTTTTTAGCTTCAACAATGACTGCCGTTGCCGGACGGCCAATAGGACGTATGTCATTCAGTCTATGATTTCGAGTTTTAATGAAATTTAGTTACCCTATGAAGCAGCAGGCACTGTTTCTTTCAGTTTCTACCATGACTGCAGTTGGAGCACAACCCGTTCCAGCTGGAGGTATGTGATTTTACAACTTTCTCGCCTCGGTTTAAACTCTAGGTGTTTCTAAAAGGCGTTTTTTTAGCTTCGACAATGACAGCTGTTGCCGGACAACCAGTAGGACGTACGTTATCTAGCCATAGTCATGTAGCACTTAGTTACTCTCTGAACAAGATAATTCATTTCCTTCAGTCTCTACTATGACCGCAGTCGGAGCGCAACCTGTCCCCGTTGGAGGTATTTCATGTAGTCTTCTCTTTGATTACACGCGTTTCGGAATCACGTTTTTTAGCTTCGACGATGACTGCTGTTGCTGGACAACTACCAGGACGTTGGTTATTTACCATCAAGATGCAGTGTCACAGTGATGTATCTAGTACTTGGACATTAAAAAACTGTTTTTTTTCAGTTTCCACTATGACCGCAGTTGGAGCACAGCCTGTACCTGTTGGAGGTAAGGCTATTTCATAATTTATCTAACTCTGTTGGGACGTACTCATGCCAAAGCCATGTTTTTACAGTCTCGACGATGACTGCTGTTGGCGCAAAGCCTGGAAGTGAGTGATTTTAACATGTGATTTGGGTATTTACAAGAAGCATTTGTTGGCGCGAATCATTTGGCATGATATTCTCTCGATTATGACTACAATAGGGTGACAATTTAACTTCTATTCAAGATCATAACACTGAATAGCAAGAGATAATGATGGTTATAATGATGTAGCCAATACGTTCGTAAATACACAGCAACTTCAACGCAAAACCAGCAATAATCTCTTCTGTCACCTTTGAAGAATATCTCAGCTCTTAATGAATATTATTGATGGAAGCAAGTTGAATCTAATAGACTTCGTCAGCGAAATACTATATATATACAAGTATATATATATACATATATATATATATATAAGACTAGAAATATATATCTACAGCCTTTGCAACTTCATGTGACTTGATTTTTTGCAGATGATCTTTCGAAAATTGTTAAATTTTGGGATGCTGTTCAGTTTCTAAAACCCACATCGAATAGTTTTAGTTTTTTGAAAGCTGCAAGAAACCTTTCAGCGATTTCAAAAAAATCGTTTCCACAAATGTCATAAGCTTATCCTCTCAAATACACTGTCTATGGAAGAGTTATTGTCAATGGTTAGTGAGAGGTACCTAGTAATAGCCGAGAGGGAATCCACAAAAAAAGGACAAAGAAATCATTCGAAGTGTTAATGGTCGCTGAGCGAAAAACAAACGACATTTTAGCAATGAAGTGGTCTATTTGAGAGATGGCTTTGGAAAATTTTTACATAACGAAAAAATAGGTGTTACATAACCGCGACTGTTTCATTACCCGGATGCAGAAAGCAATTGCGATTCACAAAAGCCCATCAGCAGGATCTCGTAATCTAAGAATGTTCGACACTTTTATCACAAACTTCAGCCATATGTGAAGCTTTTTTTCTCACGACACAATTTTACCTGAACAGAAGTGAAATACTTCGAGACTCATTGAGCGGATCCAGTGCTCGACGCATACGAATGTGCTTCCTTATTCCTGCGCAAATTTTTTGACGATCGATGAGATAACCGATAGAAGTGATTCCTTTCGTTTTTTCCACAAGATCTCTGGAATAGTTCACGTGTTGCCTCAGCTGCCCTTCCAGAAATGACCTTCTTTATAATGTAGTGTTTGTCGGAACGATTCCTCTGGCACTCTTGACAATAAGCAGGCTAAAACGTTCCCACGTGGATGGAGATGAATCAAAGCAGCATCTTGTATCCTAATGGATGATGATTACTGCGTTGCTATCCATCACTGAAGTGGTAATGATACTCGGATACCTACTTGGATAAGTGGACCGTCTTTACTGATAGTGCAAGCCCTAGCATGGTTTCCGTCCGCCTCTCTCGCGCAATTTTCCTCCATGATGGTGGTTTTCTTCGATCATGGTCACCTACGTGAGGCCCACTCCGTAAATCTAACTTGTTGCCATCTGCGAATGCGCATGGTTGACGTTAGCCACAAACAACACGGCCGCACCAGGTCGGTGCTCTTTGAAGAGGGGCGCTTGCATTCTCTTGGAGTCCATTCCGCTGCCTTTTTTCATCCACCTGTCATATGTTCTTCTATAATGTGAACAACCATCTGTTCCGCTATCGACGTACATATTTCTGGATCTTAAACAAAAGATACCTCTGGAGATCTGAGATGACCGGCTAGACGTCGCGAGCGCCGACTGACTTCAAGAAGAGTTCGCTCAAACGCCCTATGAGTGGCACGTAGATTTCATGACGTGTTTGTAGTATCAGCCCATGTCTCAACTGCATAACAAGGCGCTGGGAGGATTATTGAATCAGAGGCGAGTACGCGGTTTAGGGTCCCCTAAGTAGTCGATGGCTTTATTGAAAGCCCAAATGCGATATGTGCTAATTTCCTTCCTCCGTCTATTTCCTCCTTCATGTTGCTCTCTATAATCATTGAACGTTCAGAGTACACGTAAGATGATCTCCTTCCAGGTAATTTTTCTCACCTTCACATCATAGATTCTTCATATACTGTATCTTTGTCCTATTTGTGCGTAGCCCAATTTTAGTAGATGATACTCGAAATGATGCTAAGAAAAAAGATCATTTGGAAGATTCCTCATATTCAGTGTCTATGATTTGGTGAACTAGCTTTGCTGCAGTATTCCAATGCTTTTAGTAAACTTGTAGTGGATGAGTATGTGGCTTTTCTATGAGAAGGTGTTTATGAATTATCGCCTGTGATTCTGAAGGGAATGTCAATTGCCTCAATGTTCAATCCTACTGCAGTATTGAATCTTTTCCTCTACTTGCTCACATGTATTCTTACTCCTTGTGCTCAGCGTCAACCTTCTTCTCCACAATAACGCTCACAGAGCGTTGTCAAGCCGACTCGCCACATTTTCAAAACACTGAGTTGAACCACGGTACCACATCCAATGTATAGCCCTGATCTGCTTCATAGGAGCGCTCTGAAGCAACATGTGGCAGAAAGTAAAGGACTACAAGGAGTTCAAGTTGACCTTATCAACTTCTTCAAGCGAGAGTCTCATATTTTTTGGGAAATAAAGCAATCAGTCCTCGCATAGTGAATGGTTGTATATCATTGATCATGACTGCGATTATATTAATGTATTAGTAATATTTATTTGAATGATTACATCTGGATCAATAACATTCTCGAAATACGAAAAAACTTCTAGAACAACGTAATAGCATTTGGCAATAGTGGAAGTGCAACTTGAGATTCTAGTAACGACACTGTTGAAACAGGATGACGTTAAGTATTCTAATTTGATGCCGATTTGTGAATTTGGTAAAGGTATACCTAATGTTTTATTAACTTTGTTCAGCATCCGTCATGACAGCCGCAGCTGCCCCTGGTCCTCTGCTCCTCGGTGGTCCTATTGGAGGTTGTTGCATACAATTTCACTTTCAATTTGACATTGCTTCTCTAGAGCAACTGAAACGAAAATGCTTTTCATTCCCATAATGCACCAGTATAAACTTCGATTACCTTCTCTCAAACGTCTTAATTTTTTTTCAAGGCAACTAGGTAAATCCAAGTAGAAAAAATTATACCATCAGCGTTCAACGTGCCAGTTGAAAGAGAAAATCAAAAATTCTTGAGCTACAGTCCAACCCATTTATGACAATGACCATCTATAACTGTTGGAAAACAATGAGACAAGTGTTAGCAAAACTGTGGCTCTGAAGCAAAAATGAGAGAGAGAGGACTAGTATAGGTACCTAAAATACAATTGAAAGCGACCATGTTCTATCTAATGAAACAGTGAAAGAAACTACAGGAAAGTTTGTATCCAAGTACGTGTGCTTCCTGACGCAAGGACGATTTGAAGTGATTGCTTTCGTCTTCTAGCAACCATACCTACGAGACGGTAAACCATCTCCCATCGACAAGATCGCACAGCTGCCTACCCCCACGTCTAAAGAGATCCTCGACTATATTCTAGAAAATATGGAAAAAAAATTTTGTCCAATTACCAGCAATCACAGCATTAAGTGAATAGCACTCGAATGATCTACGCTATATAAGCTGGAACACTTCGCATTCGAAAAGGCGAAGCTAACAAGACATTGGTCAACAGACATAAAAAAAATAGGTGACAAGAACATGTGTAAGCTCACAACGAGAATTCAAAGTCATTCATGACTGATAGCTAATCCCGAGGTTAGAGAATGGTCGATCTTTCAAATTAAAAAGAAAGTTTCGAAGAGACCGTTTGGAAGTACTTGTCTCGAAGTAAGCACCGTTTTGATTTGCAATAGCGAGAAAATGTGATTAGCAGTTGAGAAACTCGAATCTGATTTTCCATCATTATTGAATAACTTTTAGATACAAAGTAGATATGTGCAATTATAACCCTATCCCTTTCAGCAATACCGATCGCACCAGCACCTAAATCTATGGCAGCTGGTCCAGGTCAATCCGTATACTTCGGAGGTCCAGTAGGTACAATGGCAGTAGGCGCACAATCGGCATATTTTGCTGCACCGGCAGGTGGTGGTGCTGGCGGAGCAAAATCAGTGGCCTTGGGAGGGCCAAAAGGAGCACCGACCCTATTGCCTGGACAATCTGCATATTTCGGAGTTAAAGGAAAAGGAGCTGCTACACCTGGAACAACTTCAACATATATGTAAACGAATAGCATTGACTCTCTTCTACTTGAATAAATATTAAATACGAATAGCAGAAGAAAGTGCTGGAATATAATACATTCTATATAATAAATGAATTATGATTTATAGTCGTAACACATCGTAAGTCCAACATATCTCCACCGAATCTCGTGCATCTTGCAAAATAAAAGGATGAAGAATAAAACTCTCGGCGTTAGTCAATCTCTGAGGGATGCTACATGCATTCGAATTCAATTTTTGACTTCGTTTGAGGCGACTGAAAGAATATCTGGCCTTTACAATGGCTCGCGGTGGCCTCCCCGCTGTATCGAGTTAGTGCTGCTTATCCGCTCAAACAAGTCTGAGACCTGCCTGGTACCAATTTACAAACCCCGGAGGGATGGATAGCTTGGTGAGCCGTGAGCGCGAGATCGCACATCTTGCAAGATTATTTCAAAGAAATCTGCAGACGATAAATAAGACAAATTTTGCTTGAGTTCAAATTAAATCGACATAGTGTATCGCTCCATCAAAGCAGTTGTTTCTTACAATAGATCTCTAATGATTACTAAAGTCAAGCGAAGTAAACATGTCAGAAAGTGACATCGTCAAGATGAAGCGGAAGGTGGAACAATGGATGGCCCACTAGTAGAAATGGCCTCAAATCTGATGAATGTGATGGCTGTGTTCACTCGGGAAGATTTTTCAACTTTGAATTTTGTTTATTGCCAGTGCCAGGTCTGTCACGATAAACGGTAGAGTAACTCTAGTATTTATGATTCATAATTCATTAAAGTAGTAGAAGAGCAAGCTTGAAAAGATGAGCTTTTGTTCATAAACTTCCCAAATCTCGTTGTACCTGAACCATTGATTAACTTTTGTGACTGACAGATTAACGACGAGTAGAAAAGAAACAAATAAAGCCATTGCATTTCCACGGAAGTGCCCATAAGGCGACATGAATAACTACTGTCAAAAACGTCTATGCTATAAATAGGCTTTGCGAGTGTTCAAGAGCAGTCTTTTCTTTTTGTGTTGATTCTAAATCACGTTCAAAGCTCACTGAGAGTCACCATTTACAGAGATCTTGTTACATGATTGTGATATTAGTTCCATGATTGACTCCAGCATGAACGGGGCATCAAGAAAAAAATTTCAGGCGAATATGAATATGACAACATTCTGATACTCTGAAAGATCAATAAACAAAGTAAGAAATCGTTTCTTTTCAATCACAAGGGAACAGATAAAAAACGGATTTCATTCGCTGGAGAGCTTCTTTTCATATACTGTAGTAATCACTCGAAAGCATGGTTACTGCACCACACCACCGGTTTTCGAAAGCACCCTTTCATAACGGTGTAAAATCCAAAATAAAACTAGCCTCAGACACGCATATTTCTCGCCGGACAGAACTCTTTTTCAGCAAATTACGCTATCGATTGATTACTATTAGTCTAAAAAAAAAGCTCTGCCCTGCGAGAAATATGCGCGCTGAGGCTAGATTTATTTTGTATTTTGCCAGCGTTATAAAAGAGTGTTTTGAAAGCCAGCTACGAAGTGTTGTAGCCAGAAAGCTAATCTTCAGAATCGTTACTAACACTCATATAATAAGTTACTCTCCAGCGAAGGAGCTTGGCTATTCATCTGCCCCCTTATAACTGGAAATCCTGAATTTCAAAGACGACGAGGTTGTTGACCTTTCCCTTCTTCTACTAGGGATACTCCTCTGCTCTTACATTTTTTTACCAGTCAAGTCACTAAAAAGGTTTTATGTTTTGAGAATCATTTCCTCCTGAATTCTTTCCATGCATCGCCGCCTTTTTGCGACTAATTGGAACCTCTCTGAAGAAGCCGATAGGCTGATTAACATGAAAATCTTCCGCTGTTTATTGTTGCGAGTTATTTCAGTCAGTGTAAGTTTACTTCTAATTATCACTCTTGTGAACGATGTTGAGTGATGTGTATAACTTCTGCATCAGGCGGGACTCGAACCCGTATTTCACCCCCGCCAGGGGACTCGTGCTAAAATCCTTTGCGCAATAAACGCCTGTTTTGGCCACCAATCTACCCTACGGCGCATTAGTCTCTCAACAATCGACCAAGAGCGATTGAATAGTAGGAATTTTATATGATCGCACTTATCTTTCTCTTCTTTTGAAGAGGATAGGGTATTTCCGAGTGTTTAGTGATGCACGCTATCAGAGAGCAAGATCGACCTACGACCTAAATATCAGCCTGCTTTCGAACTACAGACGCTTAGCCCTACGACTTTCACGATTTCACGGGATTCGTCTTAGGACTGACAGTTTCTCGACATGAACCGAAAAAGGGAGAACCGAATTTTTCAAGCAAAAATCGATCGAGTCAATGAGTATTTTTATTTGATTTCTCTTGATTTACTCTTATCTCTAGTATATTTTCCACATCTTATCTATGCTTACCTCTACTTAATAGAAATCGTTTCCTATTCAGCTAAAAATCCAACAGAACCTGAGAAAAGACTCCCGGTACGTCATCGACTCACAACGCGTGATGTCATCACTTCGTCACATGCCACTATCGATCGGTTGAGCGCGTGATTTCGAAATGACGCCGTCGCTGCCTGGCGCCCCGGAATACATACGTGCTCGCACGTTTAAAAGGGCACCTACGAAGTGGGCGGTCCATGACGTCATTCTGGCGCGAATTTCCATAGTCTTCTATCGATCAATAACGCGCGGTTCTGTCGTCATACTCGCGCGGTCGGATTCTTCACGTTGACCTCCGCTCTACACTATTACATCTTGTTGTGTCCTCTCTTTTCGAACCCTTTTTTATAGACCTCGCCTAGAAAATAGTGATCATCTAGTTATGACATGACATGTTTGAGCAGTTTATGTGGTCTGGTGAGGGCTACACAGGCGCCTGTTTCGTCATCCTGAGCTCCCCGGCATTCCAGTCCCTCGGTTCAGCCGATCCCTGGAGTCTTCATGAAGGAGCGTAGTCTCGAGAGATCAGCTGAACCGGGAGACTGTGCCACGGAGGAGTCGTGGAGAACGGAACAGCGCCTGTATAGCACTTATCAGACCACATAAATACGGCTCAAGACATGCTCTGTCTTTAACAGCTTATTGTTTTGTAATTCTGGGAATCGTTCTATTCCGTGTAGTTCGCGTTTTGCCTTGAAGTAATCCCACAAAGTGAGAAATTTCAGAGCGACATGACTGATAACGGTAGTGCAGCGCTCGCTGCCGGTGATCTCGGCGGTGGAATACATTAAGTTGAGAGTGGTGGGCCAGGTTAGTCGAGAGAATTGAAGCATTTGCGGTTCTCGTAGGAACAAAGGTCACAATTGGTTAATTAATCCGTGAGATATAATTCAAAAAAAGAATGATCTAAGCTTAAAACGGGGTTGATACGCCAGGGTCATACACCGGTGTTTCGGAGGTTCGTCGTCCTCGTCAGTGACCCCCGCCCCACATTCAGCCCTGCATTGAAGCAAGGAGGGAGGCGTATGTGGTGATGGCACAGTGTACAATGACACTGGTCCATCACCACCTCTCAGTTGATAGATTTTTTGCTGTTAGATCAAAACTTATCCAAAAGCGACTGTTTTTGAAACCCCGAAAAAAAAACATTCAATATAATTCCAAAAAAGGATGATTTAAGCTTAAGTCGATCTTTTGAATTAGTTTTGATCTAACAGCAAAAAAATCTATCAACTGAGAGGTGGTGGTGGACCAGTGTCATTGTACACTGTGCCATCACCACATACGCCTCCCTCCTTGCTTCAATGCAGGGCTGAATGTGGGGCGGGGGTCACTGACGTGGAGGACGAACCTCCGAAACATCGGTGTATGACCCAGGCGTATCAACCCTCGTTTGAGCTTAAATCATTCTTTTTTGGAATTATATTGAATGTTTTTTTTTCGGGGTTCCAAAAACAGTCGATCTTTTGAATTAATCCGTGAGATTCTTGACGAACAGGCGCGAAGTTTTTCCGTAATCTTTCCAGTCTGACGGATGATGACGTCACTTTTACTGCACAAATTACTATACTGAGTAAATTTTAGGGACTTTTTTTGTCTACTCGTCAGGAGTAGGGCGAATCCCTTACGAAACTTGGTATTTGTCCTCAGCATTTTGATATGAGCGCGGTGGGTTAGAGGTGCTCCGTGTCGCACACAACGTCGGTGGTTCGATCTCGCGCTCGTGACTTACGAACTCATCCATTCCTACGGGGTTGGCAATGTGGTACCACGCTGATTTGAGACTTGTCTGGAAGGATAAGCACTACTACTGACTCGATACGGAGAGAGGCCATCGCAAGTTATTGTAAAGGCCAGGATATGTATTCAGTCCACCTTAAACGAAGTTAAAAGTTGATCACGAATGCATGGCGCATCGCTCAGGGATTGATCAACGTCGGCAGCATTGCCCTTTTACCCTCTGAATATTTGCATCGAGTCAATAGTGTTTATCCTCCCAGACGTCTTAGATCAGTCTGGTACCAATTTATCGACCACGAAGGGATGAACGACTTAGTGAGCCATGAGCTTGAGGTTGAACCATTGACCTCGTGTGCGACGCAGACACCTCTAACGATTGCGCCACATGCGCTCATGTTTGCACGTTGCCCCTAAAATGTCTCTCTCTTTCTCTATGTCTCCCTCTCCACTAGAAATGAGGATAACTTTTTTCGTTTTGGCTTCCGTAATATCTTGCACGATCGTATACCAACACGAAAGAAAGGCGAGGAAAGGGAAAGGGAGAGAGAGAGAGGCTTGTCAGAAAACCCACTGCATTCGGGTAACGTTTCAGTTAGAATTTTGCAGTTGTACATTTGGGTAGTGTAAGCGCCAGAGGAGTTCATTTAGTGAGGGCTTGGTGCTCGAAGTCATAAAATCCCACGTGCTAGGCGTTCAACTCGCGGGGGTTAGCTATTCGAGCTAATCCGTTATGTGCTTCTAGGACATTACAAAGAAACAGCTTTGAACGCTCATTCGAAATGGCATGAAAACGTACTGTTTATTAAGCACCGTTTTTCCAGGATTCGAACGAGATTCATTTTCGCATAAAGTATGGTACAGCCTTGGGCAAACTAAAAAAGTCCTACGCCAATCGCATTGGCGTAGAGGTATCGACTTTACGGTAAGTCGCGGTTTTCTATATCACAATTAAGCTATAGGTCTCTTCGACATCAAATGTAGTTAGTGTTCCATTGTTTTTAGTTTTTTATTCGACGGTCATCGAATAAAAGACGACGACACACCGAGGACCCTCGGGATGGAAGAGGGCAACATGATCGAGGTAATTTTTTTATACACTTAGGGAGTATGAACCGTTCCATTGTTGATAAACCTTTGAGGAATGCGCATTCACTCAACACCTGCAATCATCATAGAAGTGACAGAATACATTTCTGGTAATTAAAATGATCTGAAGTTTTCTAGCACTGCACCGAGTTGGTGTTTTTGTCATCTCAATCAAGTGTGATTACCAGTTTGGTGACCCCGAAAAAAACCGAAAGCCCAACGGAGACGAGGGCTTATCACAAGGCATGTGATCAGTAACCTCTATGACACGTGATGGTGAAGATGCATGTGGCATTCCTCAAGGACTGACAAAAGCTCAACAGCTTTGCCCTTGCCTTATGGCGAACTTGCAAGCTTCTATCATACCTGTTTCTTGCTACTGCTATGTGCAGTAATTTCCCATTGATATCTACTTCCACTTCCAGGTGTACCAGGAACAGACCGGAGGTCATCAGTGAGTTTGTTTTGAAGAAGAGAGACCGGCGCACGTTGCATCTCGTTTACCATGTTATGTTTTTTTTTTGTTTTTTGTATTTTACGTGTTGTACATTGGAAGATAAGACTGTGTGCTGCTACTCATAAACTTGTGTTTGCTACTTGTTGTGCTTTACTCCGTCTTCAGTACTATATTGTTCACAGGTCTTGAAATGAAATGTTATACTTAATCTAAGAGATTTGTGTGGCGAACAAAAACACGGCCTCATTCGGGAACCGGTCCCGCGTTTCATCTTGTCCAGGAACGCGTGCTCTACCACTACGCCACCGCGACACATTTTCTCCACACTCATTATTCTACATGTCTATGTTAGCTAGCAACCGCCAACCTTCTAACATGTTTAGTGGGATATGCGATTTTGCCTTATAAACCTAGTTAAGCGGGCAGCCATAGTGATAAGTAATAATATTAAAAATTTCTAGTATTTTTACTGCAATTTTTGCAGCTTTATAATCATCCATATATTTCAAAAAGTGTTTATGCTCACCACTTAATTCTCTTAGGAGTGTATGATTGATCGTAACACTGCAAAATGCAGTAAAAATACTAGAAATTTCGAATACTAGTTATCACAATTGCTGTCAGCTCAACTGGGTTTAAGTGAAATTGCATACCTGACCAAATCTGGTCAAAAGGTTGATGACTGATAGCTAACATAGAGATGTTGAAGAATGAGTGGTAAAGCAAATGTGCCTCGGTGGTATAGTGGTCGAGAACGCGTCCTCGCATAGGATAAAACGCGGGTTCGATTCCCGCCTGACGCCGTGTTTTTGATCACCAGTCAGTTCTCTCAGAAATGTGTGAATGATCATAATATTGCGGAAAATGCAGTAAAATAGTGGAAGTTACAAATGTTAACTATTATACTCAATCTAATCAACTTGAAAGACTTTTCAAATTTTAACTCACCAATGAAGTATGGATTTGAATGATACTAGACGTTTATGGCCTGGTGTTGAACTACATTGTTCCAGTGGTAGTACAACAGGTTGTCAAATTCGCGGTTCGCCGAAGCATATGCTTTATAATGGATGTGTAACCTTACAAGAGTCGTTATCATTTTGTTTTTGCTGTTCTTGTGTAATTTATCAGAGACTATTTATTGGAGTGTTATCTTAATATCGAATCGCTGACGAGTTTCAGGAACAAGAAACAACCGGGTGGCATGTACTGTAGGACGGGAATAAAATGGATAATATGATCATTGATATAAGAAGATAAATGAAGGTTAACTTCTGTGTGACTAAGAACGGATGCTCTTTTGTACAGTGGCATCGCTGAATTCTCCATTTGACTGAACAGTTCAATTTTTTCTGAAGTTTCTTGGTAGATCACTCATGTTTTCGTTGCCTCTGGCCCATTACATCATCTTCGGTTCGGAACTGAATAACATGATCGCTTATAAGAAAAGTTTAGTAGGTAGGATCCTTGAGGAGTTACTCCGCTTTGTCCATCATAGTTGTCGATTACCGATTTCACGAGGAATTTCGCTGTTCGGATCATTTAGTGCAGAGTCGTGGAGTGTATTGATAAAATAGCAACCCGGCTCAATTGCGATGACCTCAAATTATTTATAACTTTTGGAGAGTGGCAGGAAGCCAGTACCATGAGGACAAGTCTGACGATGAGTGCTATTCTTTCCCGTAGTGTTCGTGCTGTGCGTTTTCTCGAGCGCCTCGTCAGGGTTACAAGTCCCTCCAGGTACCCCACATTTAGGAAAAAGAAGCTTACAGTATCAAAGGCAGACAAAGAGAAATGTCGTCTGAGTTTTTTTTTTAGTTAGTGGCATTTGACTTCACTCCTCGAAATTTTATCGGGGTTTTGAAACGACGTTTCTCCTAAAAACCGAATAAAGAGCATTCTCTATGAAATTCAAATGTTTAACTAACTTTCAATTCCTTTAAAGTTCTCAGTTATTCTGTGAGAGATGAATACGGGCGGAACTGTATCGTCAATTTTCCATTGAACCATGCAAACTAGGATGCCACAACATAATGAAAATGACTATGACAGTGATACTGATTATTTTTTCGATAATGCTAATGATTACGAAAGCAATAATAATTACCACCCTTTTGAGCTGCTTGTGAGATCTAATAAGGGCACTTTCACAGTGTATTCCATTCAATGCACAGACAATGCAGTGATCAACATTCGAACTTGTAGCTCGTAAAATCGATCATACTTTCTTCGATAATGATTATGATAATATAACTGATGGTGATGATGATAATAGTAGTGAAAGTGATAATGATGATGATGACGAGAATGATGACTGGGGTAGTGATAATGGTGATAGTGGCAGTGATGATAGTGGTATGAATTGTAATGATAGTGGTCAGTGATAACGATGATGGTGATAATGATAACAGTGATAATGATGATAGTGATAGCCATAGTGATAGTGATCGTGACAGCTTCCCAGTAAGTGGTTGCCCATAGCCAGGGCGTACTCTCCTCTGCCTTTCTTGTCACTCTCGATTTTCCCGCGGTCTCAGAACGCGACATTGCTCCCCTGAATTCACCTGCGTCTCTGGGAAGCATACGGTCGCTTTTGGTTAGCGTTTATTCCCCTATCCACCACCTGGGGACGCGTCAAGTATCCTCGCGGCTAACCGGGCGGGATCTCCCAAAGAGGGAGGTCCGTGGGATTATTCCACAGAATGTATTATATAACAGCACTTCTCTCTGCTATTCGTATCTGATATTTATTCTATTCGTATTTATATTTATTAAGTAGAATAGAGTCAATGTTATTAGCTTACATATTTATTAGCTTACATATATGATGAAGTTGTTCCAGGTGTACCAGCTCCTTTTGCTCTAACTCCGAAACATGTAGATTGCCCAGGTAATAAGGCCGGTGCTCCTTTTGGCCCTCCAAATGCCACCGATTTTGCTCAGCCAGTACCACCACTTGCCGGTGCACCAAGATATGCTGATTGCGTGCCTAGCCGCTGCTGCACCTGTAGGACCTGCGAAGTACACGTATCGGCTTGGACTGGCTGCCATAGATTTAGATGCTTCTATAATGGATATGGCTAAAAGAAATAGGGTTATTTGCAGTTATCTACTTTGTTTCTAAAGGTTATTTAATAATACTAGACAATCAAATTCGAATTTCTCAACTGCTAATCACAATTTGCCGCTATTGCAGATCCAGACGATGTGTACTTCGAGACTAATATTTCCAAACAGTCTCTTCAAAATTTCCTTTTCAATTCAAAAGATCGACCTTTGCCTAACTTAGGGACTAGCAATCAATCATAATTAGCTTTGATTTCTCGTTGTGAGCTTACTTACCCAAATTTTTGACACCTTATTTTTTACGTCCGCTGACCAACGTCTCGATAACTTCGCCTTTTCCGACTGCATTCTGGTTCATAAAGTGTAGTATTCTCGTGCTATTCACTTAACCCTGTGATTGCTGGTAATTGGACAGAATTTTTTTCTTTATATCCTGGAATATTGTCTAGGATCCCTTCAGACCTCAGGTAGGCGTTTGTGCGCTCCTGTAGATGGAAGGTTTACCGTCTCGTAAGTACGGTTGTCAGAAGACGGAAGAGATTTCATCGATTTGTACTCTAATCAGGAAGCACACGTACTTGAATTTGAGCTGTCCAATAGCCAATAGTTTCTTCGCTGTGTCATTAGATAAAACATGATCGCAATCAATTGCGTTTGAAATACCTAACTATTGCTTCCTGTTTCTCGCTTCCGCTTCAGAGCCACAGTTCTGCTACCACATGTCTCATTTTCTTTCAAAAGTCATAAATGGTCAGTTTCATGTATGGGCTGGACTCTGGCAAAATTTCAGTAGCTTGCTCTCTTTCATCCAGTCATCGTGATTCCATCGGTCGCAAATCTGGTGAAAATGCCAACAGGAAGGTTCAGTCATGATGGGAGTTGAAAGGCCTGTGGAAAAAAAGCTCATTCCTAAGCTAAGAATTTGGTTCTTTTCAGTTACCAGGGAACGATGAAAAACGATTTCATTTGTTGGAGAAAATCGTTTCATATAGTGTAGTAGTTACTCGAAAGCAGAGATTTCTGGCTATAGCACCACGCAACCGGTTTTCGAAAAGACCCTTCAACAACGTGGAAAAATCCAAAATAAAACTAGCCACAGACGCGCATATTGCTCGCCGGACAGAGCTCTTTCTCAGCAAATCACGCTGTCGATTGATTACTTTTAGTCCAAAGAAAGAGCTCTGGCCGACGAGAAATATGAGAGTCTGAGGATGGTTTTACATTGTGTTTCACAGCGTTGTACATTTCTGTTTCTGAAAACCAACCACGTGCGCCTATAGCCAGAAATCTAAGCTTTCGAATCGTTACTAACACACCTATGAAAAGTAACTCTCTGGCGTAGGAGCTCGCCTTTTCATCTGTCTCCTTATAACCGAAAAGAATCCTAAATTTGCAAGGACGACGACGGTTGTTAATTATTCCCTTCCTCTATTAGGGCTACTCCTCTGTTTTTGCGTTTTCTATCAGCCAAGATATCCAAAAGTCAAAAGTTTCTGTGTTTATGAGGATCGTTTTCTCCTGTTATCCTTTTGCGACAGATTGAGTTCTCTATGAAGAAGCCGATAGGTTGATTACCGTGAAGATCTCTCGTTGTTTATTGTTGCAATAGTTATTCCAGTCACTGTCAGTTTGGCTCTAATCATCATTCTCTTCAACGATGTTGAGTGATGTGCAGAAGTTTTGCGTCAGGCGGGACTCGAACTCGTATTTCACTCACTCCTTTGGACGCGAGCTCTAACCCTTTGCGCTATAGAAGCCTGTTATGTCCACCAATCTACGCTACGACGCATCATCTTTCAGCAACCCAACAAGAGCGATCAAGTAGAAACAATTTGATTTGATCACGCATATCCTTCTCTTCTGCTGAGGGAGATAGGGTGTAGCCGATTGGTTAGTGATGCACGCTATCGGAAAGCAAGATCGACCAACGATCCTAATATTCGCCTGCTTTTGAATTACGGACGCTCAGCTCTACGACTCTCACGGTTTCACGGGATTCGTCTCAGGACTGACACTTCGCGACATTAATGGAAGACCGAATTTTTCAAGAAAAAATCGATCGAGTCAATAACTATTTTTATTTGATTTCTCTTTATTTACTCTTGTCTCTAGTAAATTTTCCATATCTTATCTTTGCTTACACTTTACTCATTTCAAATTGTTTCCTATTCGGCTAAAATTCCAGCAGAACCTGAGAAAAAACCCCCGGTACGTCATCGACTCACAACGCGTGACGTCACCACTTCGGCAAGTGCCACTATCGATCGGATGAGCGCGTGATTTCGAAATGACACCGACGCTGCCTGACGCCCCGGACTACATACGTGCTCGCACATCTAAAAGGGCATCTACGAAGTGGAGGACTATGACGTCATTCTGGCGCGAATCCCCATAGTCTTATATCGATCAGGAACGCGCGGTTCGGTCGACGTACTCGCGCGGTCGGATTCTTCACGTTGGCCTCCGCTCTACACTATTACAACTCGTTGTCTGTCCATTTGAGCCCTTTTTTATAGAGCTCGCTAAAAATAGTGATTATCTAGTTATGACATGACATGTTTGAGCCGTTTATGTGGTTTGGTGAGGGCCACACAGGCGCCTGTTTCGTCATCCTGAGCTCCCCGGCATTCCAGTCCCTCCGTTCAGCCGATCCCTGGAGTCTTCATGAAGGAGCGTAGTCTCGAGAGATCGGCTGAACCGGGAGACTGTTCCACGGAGGAGTCGTGGAGAACGGGAACAGCCCCTGTCTAGCACTTATCAGACCACATAAATACGGCTCAAGACATGCTCTGTCATTAACAGCTTATTGTTTTGTGATTCTGGGAATCGTTCTGCTGTGTGTAGTTTTCGTTTCGTCTTGAAGAAATCCCACAAAGTGAGAAATTTCAGAGCAATTTGGAGCTAAATGGCTGATAACGGCAGTGAAGGGCCAGCGGCTGGTGACGCGGCGGTGGAATACATCAAGTTGAGAGTGGTGAGCCAGGTTAGTCGAAAGAGTTGAAACATTTGCGGTTCTCATAGGAACAAAGGTCACAATTGATCATTTAATCCGTAAAATTCTTGACGAACAAGCGCGAAGTTTTTCCGTAATTTTTCCAGTCTGACGGATAATGACGTAACTTTTACTGCACAAATTACTATACTGAGTTGATTTTAGGAAGTTTTTTGCCTACTCGTCAAGAGATTGGCGAATCGCTTACGAAATTTGGTATTTGTCCTCAGTATGGTGATATGGCGCGGTGATTAGAGGGGTTCCGTGCCGCACGCAAGGTCGGTGGTTCGATCTCGCCCTCGTGACCCACGAAGCCACCCATTCCTACGGGGTAGGTAAAGTGGTACTACGCTGATTTGAGACTTCTCTGAAAGGATAATCACTACTACTGACTCGATACGAAGGGAGGCCATCGCAAGTTATTGTAAAGGCCAGATATGCATTCAGTCACCTTAAACGAAGTCAAAATTTGATCACGAATATATGGCGCATCCCTCAGGGATTGATCAACGTTGGCAGCATTACCCTTTTATCCTCTGAATATTTGCATCCAGTCAATACTGTTTATCCTCCCAGACGTCTTAGATCAGTCTGGTACCAATTTATCGCCCACGAAGGGGTGAACGACTTGGTGAGCCATGAGCTTGAGGTTGAACCATTGACCTTGTGTGCGACGCAGACACCTCTAACCATTGCGCCACATGCGCTCATTTTTGCACGTTGCCCGTAAAATGTCTCTCTCTTTCTCTCTGTCTCCCTCTCCACTAGAAATGAGGATAACTTTTTTCGTTTTGGCTTACCAACACGGAAGAAGTGGTCCACATTTTTTACCGAAAGAAAGGCTAGGAAAGGGAAAGGGAGAGAGAGAGGCTTGTCAGAAAACCCACTGCATTCGCGTAATGTTTCAGATAGAATTCTGCAGTTGTACATTTGGGTAGTGTAAGCGCCAGAGGAGTTCATTTAATGAGGGCTTGGTGCTCGAAGTCATAAAATCCCACGTGCTACGAGTTAAACTCGCAAGGGTTAGCTATTTGAGCTAATCCGTTATGTGCTTCTAAGACATTACAAAGAAACAGCTTTGAACGCTTAATCGAAATGGCATGAAAACGTACTGTTTATTAAGCACCGTTTTTCCAGGAATCGAACGAGATTCATTTTCGCATAAAGCATGGTACTGCCATGGGCAAACTAAAGAAGTCCTACGCCGATCGCATTGGCGTAGAGGTGTCGGCTCTACGGTAACTCGCGGTTTTTTATTTCACAATTCAAGCTATAGGTCTCTTCGACATCAAATGTAGTTAGTGTTTCATTGTTTGTAGCTTCCTGTTCGACGGTCATCGAATAAACGATCACGACACACCGAAGACCCTCGACATGGAAGAGGGTGACGTGATCGAGGTAATTTTTTCATACACTAAGGGAGTATGAACTGTTCGTTGTTGATAAACCTCTGATAAAGGCGCCGTTCATTCAACACCAGCAATCATCGCAGAAGTGATAAAATGCATTTCTGGTAATTAAAATGATCTGACATGGCCTAGCAGTACACCGAGTTGGTGTTTTTGTCATCCCAATCAAGTGTGATTACCAGTTTGGTGACCCCGAAAAAACCGATGGCCCAATGAACACGAGGGCTTATCACTAGTTGTGTGTTCAGTAACCTCTACGACACGTGATGGTGTAGAATGCATGTGGCATTTTTCAAGGACTGACAAAAGCTCAACAGCTTTGTCCTTGCCTTATGGCGAACTTCCAAGCTTCTATCATACCTGTTTCTTGCTACTGCTATGTGCAGTAATTTCCCATTGGTATCTACTTCCACTTCCAGGTGTACCAGGAACAGACCGGAGGCCATCAGTGAGTTTGTTTTGAAGAAGAGAGACTGGTGCACGTTGGATCTCGTTTACCATGTTATGTTTTTTTTTTTGTATCTGACGTGTTGTACATAGGAAGCTGAGACTGCAACTGTTTCGATTATCTTTTTTTTTTTATTGGATTACTCCATTTGTTAATGGAATATCTGTGAGAAGTTGTGCTGCTACTCATAAACTTTTGTTTGCTACTTGTTGTGCTTCACTGCATCTTCACTATTATATTTTTCATAGGTCTTGAAATTAAATATTATACTTAATCTAAGAGATTTGTGTGGTGAACAAAAACACGGCCTCATCCTGGTATCGAAACCCACGTTTCATCCTATCCGGGAACGCGTGCTCTACCACAACGCCAGCGAGACACATTCGCGCCACCACTCATTATTCAACATCTCTATGTTAGCTAACAACCGCCAGCCTTTAAACATGTTTAGTGGGGTATGCGATTACGCCTTATAAACTCAGTTGAGCTTACTGCCATTGTGATAACTAATATTAAAAACTTCTAGTATATTTACTGCAATTTTTTCAGTGTTATGATCATCCATATATTTCAAAGAGTGTTTTTGCTCACCACGTAATTCGCTTAGGAATGTATGAATGATCATAACACTGCGAAAGTTGCAGTTAAAATTCTAGAAATCAGAATATTCGTAATCACAATGACTGTTAGCTCAACTGGGTTTATAAATCGGAATCGTACACCTCACCAAACCTGTTAGAAGGTGGTGGCTGATAGCTAACATTCAAGGGGTTGAAGAATGTGTGGTGGCGCAAATGTGGTCAGGTGGCTGTAGTGGTAGAGGCGTCCCCGGATGCGATGTAACGCAGGTTCGATTCCCGCGTGAGGCCGTGTTTTTGCTCACCAGTCAGTTCTCTCAGGATTGTGTGAATGATCATAGCACTGCGAAAAATGCAGGAAAATACTAGAAAGTTTGAGTGTTAACCATAATACTTAATCTAATCAACTTGAGAGACCTTTCAAGCTCTTAACTCACTAGTAAAGTATGAATTCGAATTAATTTTAGACGTTTATGGCCTGGTGTTGAACCACATTGTTCCAGTGCTAGTTCAACAGGCTGTCAAAGTTCGGGGTTCGCCAAAGCATATGCTTTACAATGGATGTGTAACTTTACAAGAATCATTATCATTTTGTCTTTGTTGTTCTTGTGTAATTTTTCAAAGACTATTTATTGAAGTGATAGCTTGATATCGAGGCGCTGGAAGTTTCAAGAAGAGGAAACAACCGGGTAGTATGTACTGTGGGACGGGAGTGAAAAAATAGTATGATCTTGATATAAGGAGATAAATGAAGGTTAATTATCTGTGTTAGCAAGAACGGGTTGTCTTTTGTGCGGTGAAATCGCTGATTTCTCCTCTTGACATGGACCGTTCATATTTTTCTACAGTTCTCGATAGATCGCTCATGTTTTCGTTGCCTTTTGCCCATTACGTCATCTTCGATTCATATCTGAATAGCATGATCTTTTAAAAGGAATGTTAAGTTGGCACGATCCATGGGGAGTTACTCCGCCTTGTCCACTATACTTGTCAAATACCGATTTCACGAGGAATTTCGCGGTTTGGATTATTTATTGCAGCTTCGTGAAGTTTATCGATGAAGTAGCAACTCGGCTCAGTTGCGATGACCTCATATTATTTATGATTTCTGGAGAGTGGCAGGAAGCGACTACATTAAGACAAGTCTGACGATAAGTACCACTCTTTCCTGTAGTGTTCGTGTTGTGCGTTTTCTCGAGCTCTTCTTCAGGGTTACAACTCCCTCCAGGTAACCCACATTTAGGAAAAAGAACCGTACAGTATCAAAAGAGACAAAGAAAAATGTCGTCTGAGTTTTTTTCAGTCAGTGGCATTTGACTTCACTCCTCGAGATTTTATCGGGTTTCGAAACGAGGTTTCTTCTAAGAACCGAATAAAGAGCTTTCTCTATAAAATTCAAATATTAAACTGACTTCAAATTTTTTAGAGTTCTCAGTCATTCTACTCTGTGGGAGATGAATACGGGCGGAACTGTGTCGTCGACTTTCTTTTAAACTTTGTGAACATGGTGTCCACTTATTTTTGCAGCACTCGTTCGGGTAATAATGACTTCCCAAAAATTGACGTAAGGATAAGAGATAAAAATAGGCCTTGATCAGTCCCTGAAGGTACGCCATGCATTTGATTTTGTTTGTGGAATTGTAGAGATAATTGAATTTATATCTGGCCTATACAGCAATTCGCTTTGCACTACAGGTGCATGAAGGCAATGTTATCTCTGTAGAAGAGTCTAGTAAAAATTTTTCAACTCCAAGGAAACGAAAATCTTGGCGAGCACGCCCGGAAAATGGGATCGTGATGGCGGTGCATCAGAGAATGTGGTAACGCGTTTGTTCCAGGAGGATTCAATGCAATTAAGATGGTAGTACGGTGTCGGCTGCATTAATTGTAGCACTATTTAAAGTATAGTTCAAGCTAGTTATCAGTGATAGCTCTTAATGGGCAGCAACTTTGTGTGAGTTTGTCATGCCGAACGTCGATGGATGCGGGGAGGCAAACCGAGATGATTTTGCGAGAGCATGTCCATCATGAAACGATGGAATTTAATTGAAAAACTTCTACACAGATATTCTCAGCGAAGAGAATATTTATATCTTCGCTACTTTATCTACATTTCTTGTGTTTCAACGACAACACTACATCGCTAAATGATAACAATGAAAATGACTATGATAGCGATAATGATTATGCTTTCGATAATGCTAATGATTACGAAAGTGATTGTAATTGCTACCATTTTGAGCTGCTTGTGAGATCTGACAAGGGTACTTACGAGTGCACTCCATTCAATGCATAGACAATGATGCGTTGACCAACAGCCGAACTTGTACCAGGTAAAATCAATCATAGCTTCGTTCAATTATGATTGTGAAAATAACAATGATAGTCAATCGAAATTCATCTTATCTGACAGCCGATTGCGATGTTATGATGTTCTAAATAAACGCAATAATGTAGAGTGGTGTGCAAAAACGTTTGAGTCGGCGGGATTTGAACCCAGATCTTACTCTTTCCGGGAGCATGTGCTAAATCGTTGCACCACCGACGCTCGTTTTGCACTCCACTCTTTCTACGCTATAACGCGTTATCTGTCAACAGCCAACCGTCCACGGTGTGCCTGGGCAGTCATTACCGACATTAAACCCACTTTTGTTGACGGATATTGGGTTCAGTAATCAATTGAAATTTATCTTGTTCGGCCGCCGATTGCGATGTTATGATGTTTTGAATAAACCCAATAATATAAAAAACCCAATAATAATGATGGTGATAATGATAATGGTAGTGAAAGTGATAATCATAGTGATAACAATAGTTAAAGTGATAATGGTGATGAGGACCATGGTGATAGTGATAGTGATTAGTGATGATAAAGGTATGGAAGATAGTGACAGTGATAGTGATGACGATGATGGTGATAATGATAACAGTGCTCGAAATTTCTAT
The DNA here is from genome assembly GCA_019055375.1 of Parelaphostrongylus tenuis. Lineage (NCBI taxonomy): Eukaryota > Metazoa > Nematoda > Chromadorea > Rhabditida > Metastrongylidae > Parelaphostrongylus > Parelaphostrongylus tenuis. The sequence goes on along the minus strand of JAHQIW010004243.1, from coordinate 32,763 downwards.
AATGATCTCTTGCAAGGCGTGTAGCGATAAATATATTGGCGAAACGGGTAGGCCGCTCTATGCACGCATAGAAAAACACCTAGCTGATAAGCGTCTTAAAAGACAGAACACCCCGCTAGGGACGCATAGAGAACAGAAACACGACGGAGCCGATTTTGAGATTGAAGTCACCATCCTTGCGCAGGAACAAAAAACATCAGCGCGAAAACTTCTTGAAGCACTTTGGATTAATACCACCAATCCAACTATGAACCGCAGAGAGGAATGCCTTGTTATCACACGTGATTTTAGTCAGTATATAAGACTGTTATTTTGATGGGTAAGGTGCATTACGAGCCTATGTGCTCCTTGCGGTGGTCTCCACTTGAATCACTCAGTGGAACACATATAAAAAGCGGTGAGTATGTTGAGAGTTGATTTTGTGCTTGATGCGATTGAAATCTAGGTCTGGTGATTTTTTCTAAGGAAGTATTGGAGGTGTTTGGTTTATTGGATTGCGGACAATTTGACCTTTCCAGGCTCTGAAGAAGGCGAACTGCCGAAACGTCAGCTGTGAATAAATTTTATTGTAACACCTCGTGTTTTGCTTAAAGAAGAAAAACAGTAATTATATTGAAGCATGCCAAGGTTAATAGACAGTTGATCTTGGGAATGATAACAGTGATAATGATGGGAGCGAAGTGATAGTGAATAGTGATGACGATTTTGCCGATAATGATGATAGAGATAGTGATAATGGTGATAGTGGCAATGATGATAGTGATAGTGATAAGACTGATAATGGTAATGTTGATAATAATGATAGAGATAGTAATAGTGATAGTGGCAATGATAGAGGTAGTGATAATGATATTATTTCCAGCGATATACATGACGAAAGAAAAAATACCCAAGCACCAATCGAACCCACGCGAGAACTTTGAACATCCTTGTTAAATGTTGGATGCGAGAAAACGAATGTAATTCAAGAAAGGCCGGAATCCGTAAAGTAGATGTTATTACAGATCAATAAAGTGTAAAAGAATACTAAACAATAAACGCCTTCCATTTGCGTACGATTATTTCGACAAAATGCACTATGATTATTGTGAGGTGAGAATACGTCGAAGATCATCTGTATCACCTGTGGTCACGCTGATCGTCGAGTGACTCGAGCGGGCACCAGCAACACTTTTTTCCCTGTCGCAAACAAGAGTAGCCCAGTGGGTCCTCCGCTCTCTTAGGATTCCTTGAGATTCACCTCTTTTATGTTTATGCTTTTCGTTGAGAAATCGGACCATCGGGTATATGGTCTTTCTATGGAGCACTTGAATTTCCGAGGAACCCAGTCGGTTACTGCTCTCGTCCATCGGCTGTTGTTGAGGAGCATCATGTGTCCGCCCCATCTTGTTTTCGACATCCAGGAGTGGAACGACATCTTTGATATTCTTTTTCTGACGTAGGACGAAACTTCTAATCCTTTCTTTGATTTGCAAGATACGGGATACTCCTAGCCTCGACCTTTCGGCTGCGCGTTCAATAACGCCAAGTGATCTTTCATCTCTGCTTACGTAGCAACGAAGTTTCTGCTGCATACGTTGGGGCAAGAATAATCGTCGAGCCGAACAGATGGGCACGGAGTCGGATGTTTTTTGCCCTCTCAACTACATCCTCGATGCTCTTAAGTGTTCCCCAAACCGCTCGTTTCCTTGAGTTCAACTCTGAAGCTAGGTCGCTCATCTTTTTAATATCATGATGTAATTGGAGCTTCAGAGATATTCCTTTCATTGAGCGTGAATGGGGCATTCAATACCTCTGAAGATGTGACCACATATTGCCTCGTAGGTATACTCTGCTTTTCAAAATTAGTGACTGCAAGGGCGATCAAAGAGACAGCACATTTATCAGTGCGTTTTTACATTGTCGGACTTTGAAAACAATCTTGAGGTTCTTTCCAGCTAATTGTAGCACTTGATGGAATAGATGTCTTGTTGACAAAAAATCAAATCCGTATAACTATGCCCATAATGTAGCGAATGCGACTTTATTTACTCCACTTGCGGTAGCTCGCAAGTAGTTTTCAAGGTCTTAAAAAAAGATTGCTTGGCGCGAGTTATGATAAAATACTAGATGAGGCAAAGTTTGATGACCATGGTCTTTTTATCGTAAAAGAAAAGAGTCGCGGAGAAAGCTTGGTTCAGATGCGTGCAGGCAGTATTACGGGAGTGTTCATCGTTCTATTGTTATTCAAATGATGAACGATTGTTGATTGCTAAAGTCAAGTTATTCTGTTTTAGCAGGCAATATCGGTTCTCGTTACCATAGCTGATACTTCTTCCAGCACTGAACTTTTTGAGCAATATGCACACTGGATGCTTGGAAGTTTTCCCGTTATTAGACTTCATTGACAATTCGAGTTGCCGTACAAACAGTGCTTACAGGTTGCTTTCGTCATAGAATCATCATTTCGATCAACCACAAGTAAATTAGTAGAGCTTGATCTAAATTAAGTGTTGGAAAAGTTGTTACACGGCAGTCGGAATTACCATCAGTTCATATGAAAACATTGTAAGCATCAAACTTTTCATCAGGAGGCCTATTATGGTTATAGTGCACGCATGCAGAGACAAATGGTAGGTCTACTCTACGAACTCAACGAATACTTTTTTCAAATAAGAGCAGATCTTTTCTTTCTTTCAAGTGTTTCTTGAAACCACGCTCAAATCTCAGTATGCCTAATATTACTTTTGATCATGCATGTGGTTTGTTATGGACACTTCTACAGTGCAATACAACGTGTTTTCAACCTTTCACCCTCGTCAGCTGCACGGTGCCTTTTCGTTCAGTCAGCTCTTCGTGGATGTACCCCTTACATAGAGCACCCGACGACGACATTTTATGACTGTCAGCCAAGAGTAATCAAGTGTTCCCAGTTTATCAGTTAAAGGCTCGTGTAAATATTACGTCTGCGGTTCCTCTATGTAAGTAGTACCCCCACTACCCCCCCCCCCCCCCAAAAAAAAGGTATGCTTAGACAAATAACATTGTGCGACTGACGATGATGCTGCAAGGCCGAAGCAGGTGTGTTGCACTGTACAACTGTCCATAACAGACCACAAACGTGGCTGAAAATAATTATCAGGCATAAGAGCAGATCTGTCATTTCTTTTAATTCACGTGCCATGTTCACAATAGGGCTCGCGTGGCGCCGTGGTTGAATCTGCTCTGCAACACGCACCTCGTCAAAGAGTATGCCGCGCTCAAGGCTTACCAAACCTTCCATCCTTTCGACGTTGGCGAATTGGTACCGCACTATCCGGATGAGTAGCAGTACTGGCTTGATTTATCGGTAGGCCGCCGCGAGTCATTCCGAATACAGATGTGCATTGATTCATCTCAAACGATACTGATGTAGTCTAATGCATGGCGCATCTTTCAGGGAATGGTTTAGTGCTGACAGCTCAATCTATGACCCCAATGTTTAGGATATTAGTGAGAATGATGGTGAGGTATAAAGATAACTTGAACTTGGAATGTCAGATTACACATAGTTCAGCTTCTACGATAACCGCTGATGGAGTACAGCCTGTTCCCGCTGGAGGTAAGTATTCTCATAATCTATGAAAATATATATATGTGTTCATATATGTATATATGCATAAATCATTAGCGCGCGGTGTAGTGTAATGGTCAAAAATGCCCTGCCTTACACTCGTGGCCTCTGACTCAACCCTGCTCCCCGGCTCACCAAGTTCGTTTGTTTCTGCGCGGCCAGCAAATTGGTAGTAAACTTATCTGGGAATATAGCAGCCTTTACGTCATACATTAGTAGGCCACCCGCAAGTTATCATATGGGTTGATTTTCATTTAGTCATTTCTACAATACAACGAATGTGAGCGAAAGTATGGCGCTTCTCCGAAGATTTTATAACATCGAAGCGCTATCCTTTATAATTTATACATATACATGCATATATGTATATAAATATATACTTACGCATTTATATGCATATATATACATCTACATATACATGTGCATATATAAATATGTAAATGTGCCTATATATATATATATATATATACATATATAGATTGAAAGTCCATTTTTCAAGCATCTACGATGACTGCAGTTGAAGCACAACCTTTTCCTGCCGGAGGTGACTTGTTTCCTAATTTTTACTCTTTAGTGTACTTTCGCCAAAAGGCGCGTTCTTTTTACTTCTACGACGACGGCAGTTGCAGGACAGCCAGCTGGAAGTGGGTGTATGCATAATACAGAGTGTTAGAAATGTATCGCATGTTTCTGCATACGTCGATACTTATAAGTTTTTTAGCTTCAAAAATGACAGCTGTTGAGGTACAGGCAGGATTCGGGTAGTTCATGGTATAGTTCTTCCATTACAGTGCATCCCGGTTTAGGCTTGTGCACGACCAAACCGTCTTCTAACTTTAACCTTCTTGTGTGTCTTCTTCTATTCTATAGATTCTCTTTCCCATGCAGAGGTATTCTTGAAAAGTCAATTTGTAACCATATCTCGAATTGATTTGCGCGCCTTACTGATTGGTGATTACGGAAAAAAAAGCTGATTTCTGTTCATATAGATATAGGACTCCAGTTTTACGGGGCAACATTCGGTTGTGATAGGATAGTATGGATGTATCGTTTCTTCGCATATGTCGAAGCCCATTTTTTTCAGCCTCTACAATGATTGCAGTTGGAGGACAGCTTGGTGGAGGGCTTGAAGTAAGTATCTGGGTCATTCTTGACACTATCATGAGTTGATTAAGCAAAGTTGTCATTTAAAAACCTGTAAAAAGCGCTTTTTTCAGTCCCTCCAATGACAGTACCTATTGCGCTACCTGGGAGCTCTTGGTAGAAGTGGATAATTATTCATTAGAGTAATTATGCTTGAGTATGTCAATCTGCACATTTTCAGGTTCCACTGTGACTCAGTAAGAGCGCAGCCTGGTGGACGTAGGTTATCTTACACGTTATACAACTCCGTTTAGACCTTTCATTGCAAAAACTACGCTTTTCAGCTTCAACGATGACTGCTGTTGGTGCACAACCACGACGTGCGTTATTCAATTTTGACTTCTATTTTGATTAATATATAGTTTCATTTTGAAAGCTACAGGAGTCTTTTTTCAGTTTCCAAAATGACCGCAGTCGGTGCACAGCCTGCCGCAGCTGGAAGCACGTCATTTTATAAATCAAAAAATCTACTGGAACATAATTACACAGATACATGGATGGCTCCGTCTCTTCAGCAGTATTGGTACTAGCATGAAATTCATTCACTTCTCTTTAACACACTTATCGTCTATGGTGGTGGTCTGCTTCAAACATGGTAATGTACTCATGGCTCGTTCCGAAATTTCAGACGCGTTACCATCACCGGATGCACATATCTGACGCTAGCCAACAGCACGTCCGTCTATTGCTTGAGTGGTCTTCCATGAGAACACCTGAGCCCGCTCGGAGTGCACTAAACTGTTCTTTTTGCGCATCTGTTATTTGTTCATGTTCAGATGTGATCGATCCATCTCTGATCTGTGTTATTCTACCGATGCTTCTCCTAGATCCCAAAGATTAAAAATCTGATCGGGGCAAATTGAATCAAATGAGTGAGCACAGAGCTTGAGGTCCTATATGTAGTCGATGGCTCCTTTAGAAGCGCTTTGTATGTGGCCCACCCTGCTCTCGTTCTTCTGTTTGATTTTTCCTCGCTGTTGCTCTCCATGTTTATTAAACGTCCAAGATATACGTGCGAGGTGGTCATCGTTATCACAGTACCATCCACATTGAATGCTTTACCTTCGCATCGTCGATTATTCATAAATTGGATCTTCCTTAAGTTTGTGCGAGCTCCAATCTATTTCACAGATTTCGTTGAGTTTGTTGAGCACCGTCTATGCTTCAGTACTTTTTTTCAAAAACATAACGATGTTATCCGCAACAGGAAGGTTCCATGGTGGTTTGCCATCACTACGTTTGCCGTCATTGCCTAAATGAAACGACTTCATTATTTACGGGAACGCGTCACTGGACAGATTTGGCGATAGAGCGCCGAATGATAAAACCCCCTTTCTTAATAAGGTGAGAGTTATCAGAAAAGCTATATTTTTGCGCTGCAATTTCGATAGCAGTCAGTTAATGTTGTGTATGAGACAGGTATTCCTTGTTTGACAAAAGATAAGACTGCATCCATTTTGACACTGTTTAACGCTTTCTCATACTCGAACAACAATCTGCGAACAATAGGACAGAGTACATATGGTATTACGATGGGCTTCAACAACCCCTGAAGCGTCTGGGACGTGGTCCACGCAGCAAAATTTTCTGTCAGACTACTGCTTGCTCATTTGATTGTCTAAAATTACGTATGTTAAAATTATGTTCTCAGCTTTGACGATGGCTGCTGTTTGTGCACACCTAGGACGTACGTCATTTAATCACTTGAATCGAGCTTTATTAACATTTTCTTCCTCTTTGAAAGCTGCACAAATCGTTCCTTATATTTCCACTATGCAGCCAGTCGGAGCACAACTTGTTCCTACTGAAGGTATGACAAATCATGCTCTCATTAATTCCGTTTCGACTCAAGCAGTTTGAATCCACTTTTTTGGCTTCCACAATGACTGCTGTTGCCGAACAACCAACAGGACATACGTCATTCAATCATGGATTTAGAGTTTTATCAACATAGTTATTCTTTGGAAGCTGCAGGAATGTATTTTTCAGTCGATACTATGACTGCAGTTGGAGCACAGCCTGTTTCCGCTAGAGGTTTGTTATTTCATAACATGTCGCCTCAGTTTGAACACAGTTGGTTCAAAACCACGTTTTTTTGAGCTTTGACAATTACAACTGTTGCCGGACAACCGGCAGCTATCTAGCCATGGTGATGTAGCACTCGGTTGCTGGACTGGTATTGGTGGACAACCAGTAGGCCTTATGTTACTTCTTGATTGAATTTTGATATCACGAACATCTTAACGGTCCTTTTCTGTAAGACGAGAACAAATAAAAAATTGACTCCATCTGCCTGACAAGAATTTTTTTAAGAGTTTTGGCAATTATTCGTAACCTTAAACCTCGGGAGATTGTTGTACGTGCTCGTCTTTCGCAAGGCCCTCTTATAGCGCTGTAGCATTCAAAATAAAACGTTTCCACCCCGTCTTGCACTTTATCATTATAGAGTCTATATTTCCCTGGAAACACGAAGAGCATATGAATGTACAGAGAAAATCTTATAGTATCATGTCATACGATTTATCTGGACGTTCGATCCAGTGAGTGGAAATTCTTAAGAAAAATCACACTACTCATGTGATCGTGCCAGCGCGATCGATTCGTCGTGTATCGATCTACGGCGACGCACACTTTAGCCGCAAGCAATGCGCGCCGAGTGTGAAACTAGGTCTTGTTTTCACCGCCGCACTGAAGTGAAACGGCTTTCTCAGGAAATACACAGAGTTGGAATCGTCGAAAATTACGTTATGAATAGATATGTGTAATTCAAGGGAAGAGCCTACACCGCGAGAAAAACACGTGTGCGGAGAACAAATTTTTTTTGTTACGGCGGTGTAAAAAAGCTTTTTCAAAAAACAGACATGCAGAGCAGTCTCCCGAGTTTTGAGCTTTCGAATGATTACTGATACTCTTATGAAATGTTCTTATTCAGCAAAAGAGGTCGTTTCTCAAATGCATGACCTTCTCTCAATTATGACTACCTTAGGGTGACAGTCTAACTTCCATTCAAAGTTATAGCAAAGAAAAGTAAAAGGTAGTGGTTGCTTGCTATAATGATATTGCTGATACGTTCGTAACTGTATACCATGCAGTGACTTCAACACACAACCAGCAATAATTGCGCTTGTCAACTTTGGTAACATCTCAGCTCTTAATGAACTATATTGATTGAAGCGAGTTAAATCTACCAGTCTCCGTCAGCGAAATGGGATATATATATATATATATATATATATATATATATAATCATGCAGCTTTCATAACTTATGACTTTTGACTCTTTAAACAAAATCGTGAATTTGGGAAATTGTTCACGTTGTTCAGGTTTCTAAAAGCTTGCTAAAAACAAATAGCTTTGCCCACATTTTTTTAAAGGTTGCATATAGCCCTTTCAGCGACTAAAAGAAAGAAAGAATCTCCATGAATGTTATAAGCTCGTCCTCCAAAGTATCAGATGAAGAATTAATATGTGCCGAACGGCAAGCAGATTGCGCTATAATTGCCTATATCATGAAGGTCGCCCTCTTTGAATATCATCGTGGTGTTGCTGATTTTCCATTGCCTGGGAAATTTGCATTCTGATAGGTGAAGAGTGAAGAGCTGAGCCCGGGTTCTGATGAGAACTGGCGATAGCTTCTTCAGGTGTTCTGGATGGACCAGGTGCTCTTTTGTCCTTCATCGACGATATAGCGTGTCGGTTTTCGGAAAGGAGAATAGGTGAAAGGCAGGCATCTCTTTCAAATCTTATGACGGTAAGAGGACATGGCTAGTGAAGATATCCGAGTAGTAATCGTGATTGATTTTCTCCATTGTCCCTGTAGAAGCTGTGAGTGTCCCGTCAAAGCGACGGAGTGCAGTCATCCTGTTCTTGTAATTGGCGAAGTTTCGGCAAGCTTTACAAAGGATCTTCCCAGCTTCTGCAGCTTCAGCCATAACTGCTGCTCGTCTCTCTTTGAGGTCTTCTCATATTGCTCCTCTGCATCGTTTCGCAAGTCCAGACATGAGATTTCTGTTGGCTGTAGCTTGTGCGATACCACGTTGACGTATCAGGTCGAGTGTCTGAGGAGACAGGAGTCTCGTTGTGACTTCAGCACTTTCAGATTTCAAAGCGCTAACACGGATATATTGAATGAATCGATCAAATTCTGACGATGTTGTCAACAACGGTGCCTTCTCAAGAGTCAACTAATGCCTTACATACCAGAATTCTGGGACACCTTTGTTTAAATTTGGCGGCTTACTTGCTACCTGATATGCCTGCTTCAAAGCGCGCGTTCTTTTAGCTTCTGCAACGACGGCAGATGCCGGACAGCCAGCTGTAAGTGGGTGTATACATAATACAGAGTGTTAGAAATATATAGTTTGCTTCTGCATACTTCGATGTGTATAATTTTTTCTAATATCAACAATGACATCTGTTGAGCGCAGCTAGGAAGTGGGTAGTCCATGTTGTAATCCTTTCACTACAATCTATCCTAATTTTGAGCTGTACACGATCAAAGCACTTTTTAACCTTGACTTTCTTAAGTGCCTTATTCTGGACCCATGTATTCTTTGTTCCATACAGACAATTTCTTTGCCGCGCCTTACTGATTGGTGATTACAAAAAAGCTTATTTTGGTCTCGTACATACCGATGAGAATTAAGTGGTGTGCAAAAACACGGCCTCAGGTGGGAGTCGAGCCCTCGTTTCATCCATACCGGGGACGCGTGCTTACCACTACACCACCGATGCACATTTGCACCACCACTCAGTCTTCAACATCTCTTTAGCTATCGGCCACCAACCTTTAACAGGTGGTCGGGTGTACGATTTCGCTTTATGAACCTACCTAAGCTAACAGCCAATATTATAACTAATACTAGGAATTTCTAGCAAATTTACTGCATTTTTCGCAGTGTTATGATGCTTCGTATATACCTAGGGAAACTGAGTTGTTCATATAGATTTATTTCATTTTAGTTCATGTAGATAAAGGACTCCAGTGTTAAGGAACTAGATCTGTGAGAAAATTAAAGAGGGTGGTGTGGATGTCTTTTGTTCTTTCGCATATGTCTAGACACAATTCTGATGACTGCAGTTGGAGAATGGTCTGTTGGAGGGCTTAAACGTAAGTAGCTAATTCTAATCTTGATACGTTATGAGGTGATTAAGCGCAGCTGTCATTCAAATCTGTAAATGCGTCTCCTCGTCCCCCTTATGACAGTGTCCATTGCGCTACCTGGAGCTCCTGGTGGAAGTGGGTATAAATTTATTAGAGTGATTATGCTTGAGTATGCCAATCTGCACATTTGCAGCTTCCAGTATCACCGCAGTCGGAGAACAACCTGGTGGAAGTAGGTTTTCATATATGCTATACAACTCCTCTCAGATCTACTCATTTAAAAACCACGCTTTACAGCTTGAACGATGACTGCTGTTGGTGCATAACCGAACGTGGGTTATTTCACTCTGACTTCAATTTCAATTGAAATTTAGTTTCCCTTCAAGAATTGCATAAGTTTTTCATTTTGTACAGTGACCGCAGTCGGGGCACAGCCTGGTGCCGCTGAAGTACGTCATTTTACAAATTAAGCAAGTCTTTTGGAACATATTCACATGGATACTTGGATAGCCTGTCTTCCTTGGCAGTAATAGTACCAGCATAAATTCCATCCGCTTCTCTGTAATTCAGTTACCGTCCATAGTAGTGGTCTGCTTCGAACATGGTAACGTACGCAAGGCTCGTTCTGAAATTGTAGACGCGATGCCGTCAGCAGATACAAATAGCTAAAGTTCGCCAACGTCAGCATATTGTTTGAATGGGCTTCCAAGAGAGCACGTGTGTTCTCTCAAAGTGTACTCCACTATTCTTACCGTCCATCTACCATTTGTTCTGTTCTCATATAATCGGACCACCTATGCTTTTGTGCCGATGTTTCTTCTAGTTCACAACGATCGAAGATCCGAGCTGAGCTAGTCGGCCAGACGTTATCAGTGCCGATTTAGCTTCCGAAGACTTAGCCGCAATTCCCTATGGGTGGTGGACAGATTTTGTGACGTGGTCGATGTATCAGGCCACGTCTTTGCCGCAAAGCAGAGTGCTGGAAGAGCTGTGAATAAGATAAGTGAGCCCAGAGCCTGAGGTCCTACATCTAGTCGATGGCTTCTTTGAAAGCCCTGAATGCAGCCCTCGTTGCTCTCCCTCTCCTGTTCGATTCTTCCACGATGTTGTTCTCCATATTCATTGAACATCCAAGATATACGTCACGAGGTAGTCTCGGCTATCAAAAGACCATCCACTCAAAATTCTTCACCTTCGCATCGTGGAACCTCATGGATCGGTCTATCTTATGTTTGTACGCAGCCTAATCTATTTTCCTTCGTTGAGCTTGTATTTTTTCGGCAAGATAACAATGCTATACAAGACAGGAAGCTTTTACGAAGGTTTTCTGTCCATACCTTTGCCTCTGTTGTCTCAATGGAACGACTTTATTACTAATGACAGCGCGTCACTAAACAGCTTTGGCGATATAGTGCCATTTTGTCGTACTCGTTTTACCATAAGTATGGTGGGAGGAGAGCTTATATGGCACAGTGGTTAGAGGTGCTTTGCCTAGCACATAAGGAAGATAGCTCGATCTGGCGCTCATGGCTCACCATGCTATCCATCCCTCCGGGCAGGGTAAATTGCTACCAGACTGGTCTCAGACTTGTATTGAAAGATAAGCAAAACTGATTCGATTCAGCGGGAGGCTACCGCGAATGTTGACGAATGCATGGCGCATCTCTTAGGGATTGATCATCTCCGAGAGCTTTATAATTTATCCTTCATGGTGGAAGTCAACCGAAAAGCTTTATTTTTATGATACAGTCATGATAGCAGTCAGCTTATGCTTGTGTATAGGACAGTTCTGCATTGACTGACAAGCGCTGATGGAACTGCATTCATTTTGACACTTTCAAACGCTTTTTCGTAGTCGGCGAAGAATAGGATAGAGAACATATGGTGCTCCAATGGGCTTCAGTGACTCCGATGGGGGTGAGACATGGTCTACACAGCAGAATTCCTGCCAGATTCCTGCTTCCTCATTTGATTGTTCAGACATATTCAGGTGGAAACCATGTTTTTCGGCTTCAACGATTACTGCTGTTAGTGCACAACCACGACGCATGTCGTTTTGTCATTGAGTTCGAGCTTCATCAACATCTTGTTATCTTTGAAAGATGCAGAAATAGCTTTTTTTAGCTTCCACTATGAATGCAGTCGGAGCGCAGCCTGTCCCGCTAAAGGTTCTTCTTACAGCCTTCTGTTTTATCACACGTGGTTCTGAAATCATGTTCTTTTTTTAGCTTCGACGATGACTGCTATTGCTGGACAAACAGCTGGACGTTGGTTATTTCATCATTAAGTTGGAGTGTCACAAAGATGCATCTAGTAATTGATATTAAGAAAACGCTCTTTTTAGTCTCCACTATGACCGCAGTTGGAGCACAACCTGTTCCCGCCGGAGGTAGCTAATCTTGAAGCTTAAGCGATTCTGATCGGACACACGTATCTCAAAGCCACATTCCTTTTTAGCTTCGGCAATGAATACTGTTGCTGAGCAAACAGCAGGATGTATGTTAATTTCATATTCGAATTTGAGTTTCGTCAGCATTGAAATTATATATTTTAGTTTCTACAATGTCTGCTGTTGGTAATCAACCAGCTGCGGTATTACATCACTGTATTCGAATGTGATTGTCACTGTATGAACCACGGGCCTCCCTTATGAGGGATCCTGCAAGGCTTGTCGCGAAGGCACGTGGCGCGTCCCCAGGTGGCGGATAGGGGAGTAAACGCGAACCAAAAGCGACCGTGCGCTTCTCAGAGACGCAGGTGGATTTAGGAAATTAGCGCCCTGCTTCAGCAGCGCCGACCTGACAAAACTCTATTTCTACGAGTCAAGTCGTCCAAAAGCCTGCAATCAAGCGGCTGGGAAGTACATGGGAGGCGGTTTAGAGTCGCCTCCAACAAATCAGCTCCTCCTGCTCCTCCGAAAGAGTCTGGCAAGCCACTACCCAACTCCCACGTTTTGAGCCTGGTAAGCTATACTTGGTTATGAATATGCCAAAACAGTAACAAATATGGCCCTCATTCCCCTGACCCCGACAGAGCCCTGCTACGGAAGCGCCAGGTAGAGCGAGAACGGAGAAGATGCTAAAATCTCAAAGCCAAACTAGGCTGCCAAGATCGAACGTACTAAAATGACCATCTGTACCTAAAATTCAAGAATCCTTGCTCACGAATCCGTTGTAGGAGATCTATTGATCCAGGCAAGAAGGTTAAGGTATGATGTCATTGGCCTGGCTGAGACGAGAAGACGCCATCCTTCTCACGCTGTTTATGACACCGGAGAAGAACTGTTCGTTGGATTATGCTATAGCAGAGGTGTGGGCGATGTTGGTGTCCTCGTCAAATCGAATTTGACCGTGAACATCGTTTCCTTTAAGCAACTAACAACCCTTATTGGGCGATTACGGTTGAATCAATGTGGTTCTATGCCGGCTCTAACTATCTTCGTTGCTTATGCACCAATGTCAAGCTACGACGAAGATGAAGTCAAAGCGTTCTATATGAACCTCGAAAAATTCTCAAGAGGAGATCATTCTTAAGGTTATTGGCAAAGATTTTACGTCACGTTGGAACCCATCTACCAGAATGAAATGAACAGGGTAAGAGGCGATCTGAGTTCATCATGACGACCCAAATCATCCACGGTAACTCACAATTCCAAAAGACTCACTTTCAGCGATGGACGTGGGAGTCTCCCAATGGAGAGTACCATAGCCAAATAGACCACGTCTAGTAAATTGAAGGTTTTGCCTGAACGATGCCGTTGTTGTTCCATAGTTCTACACGAAGTCACACCATTGCCTCCTTCGGCAGCCCTCCGTTTTTGCGCAGAGGAGAAGATGCCGCTAAATTCTAAAAAACGAAGTCCCAGAACTACCATAAATTAGGATGTATACAAATCACTAACCGGCTCTTGGGAAGATACCGCTCTCGACAACATCAACGAAGAATACGATCGCCTCGTTGATTATCCTCACATAGCGTGTGAAAGCCGAGAGTCCTAAAATCACGAAGAAACGCTTGTCTCCGCAGACATTCGAGCTGATACGTCATCGTGGAATCGCACGAGCTGCAGGTGACCGAAACCTTACGTACGATCTTCCGAAGAGTTGCGGAGAAGTGATAAGAGAAGACCTCAAAGAGAGAAGAGCAGCAGTCATGGCAGAAGCTGCAGAAGCTAGAAAGAGCATTTGCAAAGCCCAGCGAGGCTTCGCCAATCATTAGACCAAGGTGTTACCCTGACAGTACACTTACATTTTCCAGAAGGGCTATGGAGAAAATCACCTACCAGTACTACTCTAATAATTTCGCTAGCCCTGTCCTCTTACAGGCATATAAATTGGAAGAGGACGAATATGTTGTTCCACCGGTCCTCTCTTCCGAAATCCTACTATATCGTCAGTGAAGAACCAAACAACACCCGGACCAGACAGGATTAGACCAGAACACCTGAAGAACCTTCCGTCAGTTCTCATCAACACCTTGGCTCGGCTCTTCACTCGCTACCTGTTAGAATGCAAGATTTCCATTCAATGGAAAACTAGCAAGACCGGGTTGTTGTTTAAGAAGAGAGACCTTCACGACATTGGCAACTATCAACCAATCTGCCTGCTGTCCGTTGTCTATAAACACTTCACTCGAATCATCCCAAAAGGACTGACAGAACACTGGACGAAGGACAGCCATGCGAACAAGCAGGGTTCCAAAAAGGAGTCAGTACCATAGATTACATTCAAGCGATCACAAGACTCAATAAAGTTTCACGAGAGTACAAACAACCACTTTGTCTCACTTTCATCGATCTGTAAAAAGGATTGATTCAGTGGTAACAGAAGCGGTTGTAGAGACTCTGGATAGCGAGGGCGTCCCTACTCGGTACATAATGATCCTTCGTAAGCTGTACAAGATTTCACGACCACAATATTTCCATGCTACAAGAATATCATGATAAAAATCAAATAATAATAATAATATATAATATGATTTTATATATGAAATCAACATGATGAACGACCTAGCCCCAGAGTTGAGCAGGAGGAAACGAGCGGCTTGGGGAACGTTTAAGAGCATCGAAGATGTAGTGAAGAGGACAAAGAACATCCGACTCCGTGCCCACCTTTTCGACTCGATAATTATCCCTGCCCTAACGTATGCAGCAGAAACCTGGTCGCTACGTAAGCAGGGTGAAAGATCACTTGCCGTTATCGAACGCGCAGTCGAAAGGTCGATGCTAGGAGTATCTCGTATTTCGCAAATGAGACAAAGGATACGAACTTCCGACCTACGTCAACGATCGAGAATCAGAGACGCCGTTCTACACGCCAGGATATCGAAAATAAGGTGGGCCGGACACGTGATGCGCTTCAACGACAACCGATGGACGAGAGCCGTTACCGACTGGATTCCTCGGAACGTCAAGCGCTCTAAAGGAAGACCACTGACCCGTTGGTCCGATTTCTTCACGAAAGCGATGGAAGAAAGATATGATGCTCAGCGAATTCCTAGAGCAAGGAGGACCCGCTGGTCTACTCTTGCACGCGATAGGGAAAAATGGAAGAGTTGCTGGTACCCGCTCGAGTCACTCGACGATCAACGGGACGACAGGTGATACAGGTGATACAAGAATATCACCATTGGCGTAAAAAGAGGGGTTCGACAAGGCGATGCAATCTCTCCAAAATTATTCACTGCCGCCCTTCAAAATGTCATGCAAACATTAGAATGAGATGAGATGGGAGTGAAAATTGACGGTCGACAATTAAAGCATCTTTGCATTGTTGACGATATCGTCCTCATAACATCAGGCATCAGACAAGCGGAACAAATGTTAACCAATTTCGGCAACGTCTGTGGAAAGATTGGTCTTGCGACCTCGCTCTGGAGTTGAGCAAGAGGAAACGAGCGGCTTGGGGAACGCTTAAAAGCATCGAAGAAGTAGTGAAGAGGAAAAAGAACATCCGACTTTGTGTCCACCTTTTTGACTCGACGATTATCTGTGCGGGAACGTATGCAGCAGAAACCTGATCGCTACGTAAGCAGGATGAAAGATCACTTGGCGTTATTGAACGCGCAATCGAAAGGTCCTCAGAGTATCCCGTATCTCGCAAATGGGGGAAAAGGTCCGAAGTTCCGACCTACGTCAGCGATCGAAGATCAAAGGCGAGTGGGCCGAACGAGGACATAGTATTAACATTTCATGAACAGAAAAGAGAAAGTTCAAGGGAGTTAGAAAAAGATCTGCAACAAGATGATGGCACACGATCATCATCGTCTTATTCATGGCACAATACGACATAGCCAAAGTGGATATTGGATGGTCAGAAATTTTTGAATTTTTTTCTATTTTATGCAAGTTTGTTCAGTTTTTTCAATATATAAAAACAACAAATGACTAATCACATATTACTCTACAACTTCAATCTTTGCTCCACTTCTGGTGAAGAAAATTCTCAACTGCAGTGTAACGACATCCGGGATCGTCGCTCAGCATGCAAGTCGTCAATGATGGAGACGTCTCAGTTGCATTTAGACCTTGCTGGTCAATTTCCGGTGGGCGACCGGCTCTTTGCTTGTACGTAAAATCTCCATTTCCAGCCTTTATTCCATTGAAATGATCAAAAACTGCAGTTCTCCCAACTATTCTGACACCCCAGGCCTCTTTAATCCGGCGGAAAGTCTCAGCGGCTCTTGAATCCAAACGATTCTCCTGTAGCATCAACAATCGTTTTGCTCTTGGAGCCATTTCATCTTGAAACAATTGTGCAACTGTTATGTATCAAGATAGCTACAAGAAGCTGCTGTGAGCGAGAGCAAAAACTTAGATGCATGAAAAATAAGCAAAAACGGAGAAGTGAGAATAATTCTTGTCAACCAACTTCATCGCAACACGGAACAAGAATCGCAAGGTAGGTTTTCACAAAACGATTTCTTACAAACTTGAAGTTTCAAGATCCTCACAATATGGTGAAAGCGAAAAAAGCCAGATGATGGCGGAATCTTTGACAATATAATAGACACTGTTGTTCAGCACCAGACAAAATGTCATATTTGTTTGGGAAGAACTTTCACCTCATTAACTGCTTCATAGATGTCATTAGATTAAATATCTATCGCTCTTACAACTAATAACTGTCTTGGAATGCCTCATACCATCATGCCCTCTTGTCTCAGCAGGATCCCGAAGGTCTGATAGACTACCTGGAGGTGAGCGGATGTAATATTACTAATCGTAAAACATTTGGTATCAGCAATAATAGAAAATCTAAATCCAGCAAAAACGATGTTCATAAGGAACGGATAGGTTTTGAATGCGCGAAGGAAGGAAAATATCCGAATGCTCCACCTACGTCTATCTAGCTCGTAAAATCAACATGATCAACGACCTAGCTCCAGAGTTGAGCAGAAGGAAACGAGCGGCTCGGGGAACATCTGCGAGCAACGGAGATGTAGTGAAGAGGGCAAAAAACATCCGACACCGTGCCCACCTTTTCGACTCGACTATTATCCCTGCCCTAATGTATGCAGCAGAAACCTGAACGCTACGTAAGTAGGATGAAAGATTACTTGGCGTTACTGAACTCGCAGTCGAAAGGCCGATGCTAGGGGCATCCCGTATCTCGCAAATGAAAGAAAGGATCTGAAGATCTGACCTACGTCAACGATCGAAGATCAGAGACGCCGTCCTACACACCAGGATATCGAAAATAAGGTGGGTCGGACACGTGATGCGCTTCAACGACAACCGATGAACGAGACCCGTTACCGACTGGATTTCGCGGGACATCAAGCGCTCTACACAAAGTCCCCCAAACCGTTGGTCCGACTTCTTCACGAAAGGAATAGAAGAGAGATATGATGCTCAGCGAATTCATAGAGCGAGCAGAGTCACTGGACTACTCTTGCACGCGACTGGCAAAAAAGATGTGTTGCTGGTAGCCGCTCGAGTGACTCGACGATCAACGGGACGACGGGTGATACAGGTGATTGGAGAAATTCTAGCCACAGAGTAGCTAACTGCAATTATAACCCTGTTCCTTTCAGCAATACCGAGCGCAGCAGCACCCAAATCTACGGCAGCTGGTCCGGATCAATCCGCTTACATCGGCGGCTCAGCAAGTGGAGCAGTAATAGGCACATAATTGGCATATTTTGCTGCATAGGCAAGTGGTGGTCGGCATACTATGCTGCATAGGCAGGTGGTGGTGGCAAAATTAGTGGCATCGGGTAGGCCAAAAGGAGTACCGGCCTTACTACCTGGACAATCTGCATATTTCGGAGATAAAGCAAAAGGAGCTGCTACAGCTGGAACAACTTCAACATATATGTAAACGAATAGCATTGATTCTGATCCGCTTGAACAAACATCAAATATGAATAGAAGAGGGAAAAGGTGCTAGAATACTTCCTACGTAATAATCAAATCATGATTTATAGTCGTAACACCTCGCAAGTCCAACATATTTCCTCCGTGTAATCTCGTGCACCTTGCAAGATGAAAAGATAAAGGATCTCGACGTTAATTGATCAGTGAGGAAAGCGCCATGCCTTGGACTTCAATTTTGGCTTCGTTTGAGGCGATTGAAAGCATCACTGGCCTTTAAGATGACTAGCGATTTAATCCCGCTGTACTGAGTCAGTGCTGCGTCTGAGATCAGCTTGATACCAATTCACCGAAAGCGGAGGGAAGGATGGCTTGATGAGCCGTGAGCGCGAGATCGAAAATCTTGCAATTATTCTAGAGCAATGTGCAGCTGAAAAATAAAACAAGTTTTGTTTGAATTCAAATTAAATCGAACATAGTGTACCGTTCCATCATGGTTGTTCCTTACAATGCAGCTCTAATGATTACTACAGTCAAGCCAAGTAAACATGTCAGAGAGTGACATCAAGATATCGTCAAGATGAAGGGGAGGGTGGAACAATGGATGGCCCACGAGTAGGAATGGCCTCAAATCTGATGAAGATGATGGCTGTGTTCACTCGAGAAGTTTTCTTCACCTTTTGAATTTCCCTTATCTTCATGTCAGGTCTGTTACCATAAACAGTCGAGAAGCTCTAGCATTTATGATTTATGATTCATTAGAGTAGTAGAAGGACAAGCCTAAAGATGGGCTTTTTCCTCCACAGGCTTTCATCCCTCGTCATACCGGAACTTTCGACCAACTTTTGCGATTCATATATTAAGGACGAGTAGAAGAAAGAAGGAAAGCAGTTGCATTTTTACAGATCTGCTTGATAAGGCGATGCGAAATACTACTGTCAAAAAGGTCTGTGATATACGTAGCTTTTTAGTAGATTTTGCGGATTTTCAAGAGCAGTCTTTTATTCTTGTGTCAGTTCTAAATCACGTTCAAAATTCACTGAGAGTCACCGTTTATAGAGAGCTTGCTACATGGCTACGATATTGGTTTCCATGATTGACTTCAGCCTGAACGGAGCATTCAGAACAAAATTTCGAATGAATATGAATATAACAACATTCTGATAGTCTGAAAGATCAATAAACAAAAAGCGAGATCTCTTCTTTCCAATTACAAGGAGACAAATGAGAAACGGATTTCATTTGCTGGTGAAGATCGTTCCATACAGTGTAGTAATACTCAAAAGCAAAGATTTCTTGCTATAACACCACGCTGCCGCTTTTAGAAAAAACCCTTTAACAAATCTGTAAAATCCAAAATAAAGCTAACGTCAGACAAGCGTAATTTTCGCCATATAAAGTTCTTTTTCATCAAATGACGCTGAAGATTGATTACCAGTAATGCAAAGGATGCCACTCTCCGGCGAGAAATACGCACGTCTAAGGTTTGTTTCAAACTGTGTTCTACAGCGTTATAGAATAGTAGATTCGAAAACCAACCACGTAGGGCTGTAGCCAGAAATCTAAGCTTTCGAATCGTTACTAACACACCTATTGAAAATTCTTCTCCAGCAAAGGAGCTTGCCTTTTCCTCTGTACCTTATAACCGAAAAGAATTCCAAATTTCCACGGACGACGACGGTTGTTGACCTTTTCCTTCTTCCATAAGGGCTGCTCCTCTGTTCTTGCATTTTTTGTCAGCCAAGTTATTGAAATTCAAATCACGGCAATGCGTCACTGGGCAGATTTGGCGATATAGTGCCGAATTATTAAACTCCTTTTCTTATAAGGTGAAAGTCATCAGAAAAGCTGTAGTTTTGCGCTGCATTTTCGATAGCAGTCAGTTGATGCTTGTGTATAAGACAGGTCTTCATTGGTTGACAAAAGTTGATAAACTGCATTCATTTTGACACTGTTAAACGCTTTCTCATGCTCTGTGAACAATAGGGCAGAGTACATATTAGTATTATACGTGACAGTACTACGACGGGCTTCAATGACCCCTGATGCTGCTGGGACGTGGTCCACGCCGCAGAATTTCTCTTAGACTCATGCTTGCTCATTTGATTGTCAGAACATACGTATGTTGAAACCATGTTTTCAGCTTCGACGATGGCTGCTGTTTGTGCACACCCAGCACGTACGTTATTTAAACATTTGAATCGAGCTTCATTAACATTTTCTTCCTCTTTGAAAGCTGCACAAATCGTTCCTTGTAGTTTTCACTATGAAGGCAGTCAGAACACAACCTGTTTCTGCTAGAGGTATACTATTTCATACCCTCATTAGTTCCGCTCAGACTCAAGCATTTCGAATCCACTTTTTTTGGCTTCCACAATGACTGCCGTTGTCAGGCAATCAACAGATCATACGTCATTCAATCATGGATTTCGAGTTTTATCAACATTTAGTTATTCTTTAGAGGCGGCAGGCACTGTATCTTTTAGTTTACGCTATGAATGAAGTTGGAACAAAACCTGTTCTCTCTAGAGGTTTGTTATTTTATAGCTTTGTCGCCTCGGTTTGAACACAGTCGGTTCAAATCACGTTATTTAACCTTTGGCAATGACAACTGTTTCCGGACAACCACCAGGACTTACGTTGTCTAGCCGTGGTGATGTAGCAAACGGTTGGTGGACTGGTGTTTGTGGACAACCAGCACGCCGTATGTTATTTTATGATTGAATTTCAGTACCACCAACATTTTAAGGATCCTTTTCGGTTAGACAAGAACAAATGAACAACTGACTCCTTTCGCCGGACAAGAACTTTTATGAGAGTATTGGAAATCATTCGAAAGAAACCTCGGGAGATTGTTGTATGTGCTCCTCTTTCGCAAGGCCTTCTTATAGCGCTGTAGCATTCAAAATAAAACTATGTTTCACTCCCGTTTTGCACTTTTATTAAAATATATCTTAATATTTCCCTGGAAACACGAAGAGCATATGAACTTGCAGAAAAATTCGTATAGTTTCAAGTCATATGCTTTCTAAAAATTTGATCTAAAGAGTAGGAAATTCTTGAGTTCAATAAGAAAAATCGCACTACTCATGTGAGTCGTGCCAGCGCGATCGATTCGTCGTGTATCGATCTACGGCGACGCACACTCTAGCCGACAAGCAATGCGCGCCGTATGTGAAACTCAGTTTTATTTTCACTGCTACACTGCAGTGAAAGTCTTTTTCAGAAATGCACAGAGTTGGAATCGTCGAAATTACGTTATGAATGGATGTTATGAATGTTTAGAAGGAAAGAGCCAAGTACCGCGAGAAAAACGCGTGTGCGAAAAACAAAATTTTTTTTTGTTACAGCGCTGTAAAAAGGCTTTTTCAAAAAACGGGCATGCAGAGCAGTCCCCCGAGTTTTGAGCTTTCGAATGATTACTGATACTCTTATGAAAGTTCTTGTTCAGCAAAAGAGGTCGTTTCTTTATTTGTTCCCGCCTTTGAAACTGAACCCAACCAACTATTATATACTAGAAATATTTCTTTTAGTTCCTGCTATGACTGCTGCTGGAGCAAAGCCTGAAAGTGAGTGATTTTATCATGTGATGTGAGTGCGTCCAATATATCGTTTGTTGACGCGAATCACTTGATATGACCTTCTGTCGAGTAAGACTACAGTAGGGTGACAATCTAATTTCCATTTGAAATTATAGCACTGAAAAGTAAAAGGTAATGGTTGCTAAATGATATTGCTGATACGTTCGTAACTGCATAGCATGCAGTGACTTCAACACAACCAGCAATAATTGTGCTGTCAACTTTGGCAACATCTCAGCTCTTAATGAACTATATTGATAGAAGCCTACCAGTCTTCGTCAGGAAAATACTAAATATGTTTGCTTTATATAATCTAAGTATATATATATATATATATATCATACAGCTTGCATAACTTACGACTTTTGATTCTTCAGGCAAATTTTTTGAAAGTACATGAATTTGGGAAATTGTTCAGGTTTCTAAAACTCATATCAGATAGTTTTGCCCACATTTTTTGAGAGGTTGCGTAAAACCCTCTCAGCGACTAGAAAGAAAGAAAGAATCTCCATGAAAGTCATAAGCTCATCCTCTCAAGTACACTGGCTATGGAAGAGTTATCATCAATGGTTATAGAGCGGGTGCTTCGTAAGAACCGAGAAGGAATTCAAAAAAAAGCACAAAGAATTCATCCGAAGTGTTACTGGCTGATAAGGAGAAAACGAACTACATCCTGAACAATGAAGTTTCTTATTTCAGAGATAGCTTTGGCAGATTGTTGCATATTGAGAAATTGAGTGTCGCTTCACTGTGACTGCTTCATTTGTCGGGTGCTGAGAGCAATTGCGATTTACAGAAGTCTATTAGCAGGATCTCGTAATCTGAGAATGTTCAACACTTCTACCAGAAACTTCAGCTATATGTGAAGCGTTTATTCCACGGCGGAATTTCACACAGACAGAGGTGAAATTCATTGAGATCCAATGAGCAGATCTAGTAGGCGACGCATTCGAATGTACATTCCTTATTTCCGCTTATTCTTCACTTAATTATATGACATGTTATGACAATTTAGTGTGCGGATCCCACCATTTCTTGCAGTCGATTCGTTTTGATTTTATTATCCACAAAGTTCTCTGGATACTTCATGTGTTGTCTCAGCTACTGCTTAAGAATCGTCTTCATTATAATGTCGTGTCAGTCAAGAGGATTACTCCTGCAGTCCGTACTGGAAACTGTTTAGCTGAAGCGAGGATACGACGATGAGGAGGAGGTCGAAGCGCAAGTGAACTTGCTTCCTGATGGATGATCATTAAGTGCTTCACTATAGCACTTCAGTAGAAATGAGGCTTGGATATCTACTTGGATAACTGGACAGCCCGTCCACTGGTAGTGCAAGCCCTACCATAGTTACCATCCGTTTCTCACTTGTGCAGCTGCTTCTAACATGGTGATATAGGCGAGGTTCATTCCGTGATTTCACATACGTTGCCATGTGCGTATGCAGATGGTTGACGTTATCTACAGACAACACGTTCGCTCCATTGTCTGGTTGGCCATTCATAAGGGCGCTTGCACTGTTTGGGGCCTAGTCTAATGCCTTTTTTCGTCATCATTAATCTGTTCTTCTAATGTTATGAACGACTCATCTGTTTCGTCACCGATTTACATACTCTGGATCTTGAACATGATATGGTTTTGGAGATCTGAGCTGCTGAAACACGTGCAGACGATGTGAATGCCGACTGACTTTGACAGGAGTTCGCTCAAGCCCATGTGAATGGTACGCAGATTTCATGACGTGTTTGTAGTATCGGCTCATTCCTCTACTGCATAACACGCGCTGGGATTATTGGGATCAATGAGACGAATCCGCGGTTTGGGGTTCGCTAACTGGTCGTTGGCTTCTTTAAGAGGTCCGAATGCAGTCGATGCTGCTCTCCTTCTTCTGTCTAATTCCTCCTTCATGTTGTTCTCAATAATCATTGAACATTCAAGGTAGACGTAGAAAGATGGTCTCCATCAATAAGAGAAACCAATCAGTTCCTTTTTTGCACCTTTGCATCATGGATTCTCCATGAACAGTGGGTTCGTTCTATTTATATGTAGTTCAACTTTAGTAAATGATACTCAAAATGATACTAAGAAAAAAGATCAAATGAATGTTTCCTCATATTTAAGGTTCAATGCTTCAGTGAACTAGCTTTGCTGTAGCATTCCAATACTTCTAGTACATGTGTAGTGGAAGAATATGTGGCATTTTTTACTACAAGACGCTGTTATGAATTATCGGCTGTGCTTCTCAAAGGGAAGTCAATCGCCTCGATTTTCATTCTTACTGGATGAATCGCTCGCTGTGCTTGCATATGCATTTTTACTCAGTATGATCAGAATCTACCTTGTCCACGATGACAGAGCGCTGCAAAGCCTACTCGCCATATTTTCAGAAAAATGAGAAAGACCGCGATTCCACATCCATCGTATAGACCTGATATTGCTCCATTGAAGCGCTCTGAAGCAGCATACGGCAGAAAATCAAAGACTGCAAGCAACTCAAAAGTGACCTCACCAACTTCTTTAACCGAGAGTCTGATATTTTCTAAGAGGGAGGCAACCACTCTTCGCATAGTGAATCGCTTGTATATCGTTTATTATGACTGCGATTATATTAGTGTTATTAGTAATATT
The DNA here is from genome assembly GCA_019055375.1 of Parelaphostrongylus tenuis. Classification (NCBI taxonomy): domain Eukaryota; kingdom Metazoa; phylum Nematoda; class Chromadorea; order Rhabditida; family Metastrongylidae; genus Parelaphostrongylus; species Parelaphostrongylus tenuis. Next base: position 8,400 of record JAHQIW010004243.1, on the reverse strand, counting down.
ATCATGGTTTCCTTGAGTAAATAACATCTGGAATAACAAAAGTGCCGAAGTGCGAAAGAATTTCTAGCACAACCTAAAACATTTGGCAGCACTGGATTTGCAGCGTGAGATTCTAGTAACAACACTGCTAAAACAGAATAACGTTAAGTATTCTAATTTAGTGCCGATTTATGGATTTGCTAAAGGCATACCTAATGTTTCTATTGACCGCTCAGCCTGCGTTATGACAGCCGCAGCTGCCCCTGTTGCTCTGCTCCTTGGTGGTCCTACTGAAGGTTCTTGCCTACAATTTCACTTTCAATTCAGTCTTCTTCTTTGAAGCTACTGAGACGAAAATGCTTCTCAATCTCATAATGCAGGAGTTGAAACTTCGAATTTCTTCAATGGATATCAAAAATTCAAATGTAATGGATTCAAAGTTATCATACGTTTAAAGAGTCGTGTGGAATGCGTCGTCAATCCATAGCCACCGACTTAAAGTATCAACCTCCTCGCAAACGTTTTCAATGTTTTTTTCAAGGCAATCAGGTAAATCAAAAAAGAAAAAATATACCATCAGCGCTCAACGTGCCAGTCGAGCGAGAAAACCAAAATTTCTTGAGTTACAGTCCAACCCATTTGTGATTATGATCATCTTATGACTGGTTGGAAAACAATGAGACAAATGGTAGCTGTACTAAAGTTTTGAATCAGAAGTGAGAGACAGAGGGGTAGTATAGGTACCTAAAATACAAGTGAATGCGATCATGTTTTATCCAATGAAATAGTGAAGAAACTGTGGAAAAGCTCATATGCTAGGGCGTGTGCTTTCTGACTCGAGGACGAATCAAGGTAATCGCTTTCGTCTTCTAACAACCTTACTTACGGGACGGCAACCCATCTCCTATCGACAGCAGCGCACAGCTACCTACCTCCACATCTAAAGAGATCCTAGACAATATTTTACGAAACACTGAAAGAAAATTTTGTCCAATTACCAGCAATCACATCATTAGGTGAGTAACACTAGAATGATCTACGCTTCGTGAACCAGAACGCATTCGAGAAGGGCGAAAATACCGTAGCGTTAGTCAGAAGACATGAAAAAACAGGTGTCGAGAAGTTGTGTAAGCTCACAACGAGAATTCAAAGTCAACCATGATTGATTGCTAATCCTTAGGTTAAGCAATCGTCGATCTTTTGAATTTGAAGGGAAATTTGGGAGAGAATGTTCGGAAATATCAGTCTCGAAGAGCTCATCGTTTGAATCTGCAATAGCGGCATGAGCATCTCGCAAGATATTTCAAAAGAAATGTGTAGCTGAAATATAAGAAATCTTGTTTTAATTTCAATTGGATCAAACATAGTGCATCGTTTCATCAGAATAGTTCTTCCTTTGAATGGAGCTCTAGTGATTACTACACTCAAGCCGAGCAAACACGTGAGAATGTGACATTGTCAAGATGAAGCGGAAGGTGGAACAATGGATTGCCTACGAGTGAAGATGGACTTAAATCTGATGAATGTGATGACTGTGTTCACTCGACAAGATTTTTTCACCTTTTGAATTGGCTGTTATTGAATCACTGCCATGTCGGTTACGACAACCGGTAGAGTAACTCTAGTGTTTATGATTCATGATTCAGTAGGGTAGTAGAAGGACAAGCTCAAATGTCAGCTTTATCTTCTACAAGCTTTGAACTTCCGCCATAAATGTACCTTCTATTAAACCATTTTCACCATTCTTGCGACTGATAGATTAACGACAAGCAGAAGAAAAAAAGAACGTTATCGTATTTCCACAGAAGTGCTCGATAAGATGACATGAATTACTACTGTTGAAAAGTTCTATACTATAAGTAGCTTTTTAGTAGATTTTGCGGATTTTTAACATCAGTCTTTTCTTCTTGTTCGATTCTAAATCACGTTCAGAATTCACTTGGAGTCACAGTTTACAGAGAGCATGTTACATGACTACGATATTGGTTTCCATGATTGACTCCTCCCTTATCGGAGCATTCAGAAAAAAATTTCAAAGGAATATGAATATGACAATATTCTTAAACTCTGCAAGTTCAAAAAACAAAGAATGAAATTGGTTCCTTTCAAATACAAGGTGATAAGACAGATGATAAATGGATCTCATTTGCTGGAGAGGATCTTTTCGTATAGAGTAGTAATCACTCGAAAGCAGAGATTTCTAGCTATAGCACCACGCGGACCGCTTTTTGAAAAGACCCTTTAATAACGCTGTGAAATACAGAATAAAATTGGCCTCAGACGCGCATATTTATCGCCAGCCAGAGCTGTCTCTTTGGACTATCAGTAATCAATCTCCAGCGTAATTTGCTGAGAAAGAGCTCTGTCCGGCGAGAAATATCCGCGCCTGAGGCTAGTTTTATTTTGTATTCAGCAGCGTTATGAAAGGGTCTTTTCAAAAAGCCGCCGCGATGGTGCTACGGCCGGAAATCTCTGCTTTCGAGTGATTACTTCCTAGATGAAAGGATCCCCTCCAGTAAATGAGATCCATTTTTTATAAGTGAACCTAAAATAACTTTTTTATAACTGTTTTTTTTAACCGTAGTACTTCATGCCGTATTCTCAGACACTTCTGTAGAAATGCAGTAGCTTCTCTCCTTCTGGCACTCATCATGGATCTATCGACCGCAAAAATGGTGAAAATTGGTTAATCAAAGGTTCAGGTATAACAGGAGAGAAAAGCCTGTAGAGGAAAAAGCTCATCTTCAGGCTTGTCCTTCCACTATTCTACTTATCATGAATCATAAATTCTACAGCTACTCTACAGTTTATCGTAACAAAGCTGGTACTGATTCAATAACGGTAATTCAAGAGGTGAAGAAATATTCTCGAGTGAACACAGCCATCACATTCATCAGATTTGAGGCCATTTCTATTCGTGGGCAATCCATTGATCTACCTTCTGCTTCATCTTGAAGATGTCTTTTTTTGACGTGTTTACTTGGCTTGACTGTAGTAATCATTAGAGCTCTAATGTAAGGAACAACTATTCTGGTGAAACGATATAATATGCTTGATTTAATTTAAATTCAAACAAAATTTTTTATATTTTTTCAGCTACACATTTCTTTAGAGATATCTTGCAAGATGTTCGATCTCACGCTCATGACTCACCAACCCATCCATCCCTCCGGGATCGCTGAATTCGTATCAAGCTGATCTCAGACGCAGCACTGACTCGGTACAGCGGGAGACCACCGCGAGTCATTGTTAAGGCCAGCTATGCATACAATCACCTCAAACGAAGTCAAGAATGAAGTCGAAAGCATGACGCCTCACTCAGGGATCGATTAGCGTCGAGAGCTTGATACTCTGTCTTTTCATCTTGTAAGATGCACGACATTCTGACGAGACATGTTGGACTTACGAGGTGCTACGACTGTGAACACAATCTTGATTATTCTATAGGGTATATTAGATACCGGCACTTTTCCTTGCTATTCGTATTTTTTATTTATTCAACTAGAATAGAGTCAATGCTATTCGCTTACATATATGTTGAAGCTGTCCCAGGTGTAGCAGCTCCTTTTGCTCTAACTCCGAAGCATGCAAATTGTCCAGGTATGAGGCCGTGCTCCTTTTGGCCCTCTCAAAGCTACTGATTTTGCTCCGCTAGCACCACCACTTGCCGATGTACCAAACTACGCCGATTGTGTGCCTACTCGCTGCTGCACCTGTAGGACCTCCGAAGTTTACGGATCGGCCTGGACCAGCTGCCACAGATTTAGGTGCTGCTGTGATCGATATAGCTGAAAGAATCAAGGTTATAATTGCAGTTAGCTACTTTGTGTCTAATGGTCATTCAATAATAATAGACAATCAAATTCCAATTTTTCAGCTGCTAATCACAATTTGCCGCTATTGCAGATCCAAACGATGTTTACTTCGAGAATAATACTTCGAAAATAGTCTCATAAAAATTTCCTTTTTATTTCAAAAGATCGACCTTTGCTTAACCTCGGGATTAGCAATCGATCATATTTGACTTGAATTCTCATTGTGAGCTCACTTACGCAAATTTTTGACAACTAATTTTTATGTCTGCTGACTAACGTCTCGATAACTTCGCCTTTTCTGAATGCATTGTGGTACATAAAGTGTAGTCAATTCTCGTGCTATTCACTTAATCCTGTGATTGCTGGCAAGTGGGCAGAATTTCTTTTCTTTATATCCTGGAACATTGTCTAGGATCTCTTCAAACCTCAGAGTAGGCGTTTGTTGGCACCTGTAAATGGAAGGTTTGCCGTCTTGTAAGTACGGTTGTTAGAAGACGGAAGCGATTACATCAGTTAGTCCTCTAATCAGGAAGCACTCGTATTTGGATCTGAGCTTTCATATAGTTTCTTCGCTGTGTCATCAAATAAAACATGATCGCAATTGATTACATTCGAAATACCTAACTATTCCTATATCTCTCAATTCGGCTTCAGAGCCACAGTTCTGTTAACATATGTCTCATTTTCTTTCAACAGTCATAGATGGTGAGTTTCAAGTATGGGCATGACTCTGTTACATGCAGTAGCTTTATCTCTTTCTTACACTCATCATGAATCCATTGATCGCAAAAATGGTAAAAATTGCTAATAGAAGGCTCAGGTATGATGGGAGTTGAAAGGCCTGTAGAAAAAATGCTCATTCCTAAGCTGAGAAATCGGTTCTTTTCAATTACAACTGAACGATGAAAAACGATCTCATTTGCTGTAGAAGATCGTTTCATATAGTGCAGTAGTCATTCAAAAGCAGAGACCGTAGTACCACGAGGCCGCTTTTCGAAAAAACCCTTCCATAGTGCGAAAAAATCCAAAATAAAACTAGCCACAAACACGCATATTTCTCACCGGACAGAGCTCTTCCTCAGCAAATTACCCTACCGATTGATTATTAATAGTCCAAAGAAAGAGCTCCGACCGGCGAGAAATTTGCGCGTCTGAGGAAAGTCTATATTGTATTTTACAGCGTTATAAAATTGTGTTTCGAAGAACAACCAGGTGGGGCTATCGCCAGAAATCTAAGCTTTCGAATCGTTACTAACAGGCCTATGAAAAGTTACTCTCCAGCGAGGGAGCTCGCCTTTACCTCTGTCCCCTCATAACCGAAAAGATCTCAAATTTCCAAGGACGACAACGGTTGTTGACCTTTCTTTCCTTCTATTAGGGCTACTCCTCTGTTCTTACACTTTTACCGGCCAAGTTATCCAAAAACATCCGTGTTTACGGGAATCATTTTCTCCTGACTTCTTTCCATACATCCCCTTTTTGCGACAAATTGAGTCCTATATGAAAGAGTCGAAAGGTGATTACCGTGAGGATCCTTCGCTGTTTAATGTTCCAGATTACTCCAATCACTGTAAATTTAATCCTATTATCATTCCCTTCAACGATGCTGAGTGATGTGCAAATCTTCTGCGTCAGTTGGGATTTGAACCCGTAATTCACTCCCTCCTGTGGACGCTGCTCTAACCCATAGCGCAATCGACGCCTGTTTTGGCCACCAATCTACGCTAGGACGCATCAGTCTCTCAGCAAGCGACCGAAAGCGTTTAAATAAAAAGATATCTATTTGATCACGCATATCTTTATCTCATAGGGAGTGGCCGAGTGGTTAGTAATGCGCGCTATCAGAAAGCAAGATCGACCCTACGACCCTAATATCCGCCTGTAACTTTGAATTAGGTACGCTTAGCTCTACAACTCTCAGGGTTTCACAGGATTCGTCTCAGGGCTGATCCTGCGACATTAATGGAGAACCGAATTTCTCAAGTAAAAATCGCTCGAGTCAAAAACTATACTTATCTGAATTTTCTTGATCTACTCTTACCCTTAATATATTTTCCATATCTTATCTTTACTTACTCTCTACTTATTGCAGATCGTTTCATATTCGGCTAAAATTCCAGCTGAGCCTGAGAAAGACCCCGTTATGCCATCGACTCACAACGCGTGACGTCATCACTTCGTCACAAGTCACTATCGATCGGTTGGGCGCGTGATTTCGAAATGACACCGACGCTGTCTGACGCCCCGGAATACATATGTGCTCGCACATTTAAAAGGGTTTTTACGAAGTGACATCGTTCGGGCGCGAAACTCCATAGTCTTATATCGAATCGATAACGCGCGGTTCGGTCAAAATACTCGCGCGGTCGGATTCTTCACGTTGGCCTCCGTTCTACACTCTTGTTCTCTCTCTCCATTCGAACCCTTCTTTATAGAGCTCGATCAAAAATAGTGATTGTCTAGTAATGAAATGACATGTTTCGATCCGTTTATGTGGTCTGATAAGGGCACAGCAGGCGCTGTTTCATCATCCTGAGCTCCCCGGCATTCCAGTCCGTCGGTTCAGCCAATCCCTGGAGTCTTCATGAAGGAGTGTAGTTTCGAGAGATCGGCTGAACCGGGAGACCGTGCCACGGAGGAGTCGTGGAGAACGGAACAGCGCCTGTCTAGCACTTATCAGACCACATAAACACGGCTCAAGACATGCTCTGTCATTAACAGCTTATTGTTTTGTGATTCTGGGAATCGTTCTGCTGTGTGTAGTTTTCGTTTGCCTTGAAAAAAAAACCCGCAAAGTGAGAAAGTTTCAGTGCAATTCGGAGCTAAATGGCTGATAACGGCAGTGAAGGGCCAGCGGCTGGTGACGCGGCGGTGGAATACATCAAGTTGAGAGTGGTGGGCCAGGTTAGTCGAAAGAATTGAAACATTTCGGTTCTCGTAGGAGCAAAGGTCACAATTGGTTATTTAATCCGTGAGATTCTTGACGAACAGGCGCAAAGTTCTTCCGTATTCTTTCCAGTCTGACGGATGATGACGTCACTTTTACTACACAAATTACTATACTGAGTAGCTTTTAGGAACTTTTTTTGCCTACTCGTCAAGAGATTGGCGAATCGCTTACGAAATTTAGTAGTTCTCCTCAGTATGGTGATATGGCGCGGTGGTTAGAGGTGCTCCGTGTCGCACACAAGGTCGGTGGTTCGATCTCGCGCTCGTGGACTCACGAAGCCATCCATTCCTACGGGGTTAGTAAAGTGGTACCACGCTGGTTTGAGACTTGTCTGAAAGGATGAGCACTACTACTGACTCGATATGAAGGGTCGCGAGTTATTGTAAAGGCCAGATATGCATTCAGTCACCTCAAACGAAGTTGACAGTTGAAGAAGGATGCATGGCGCGTCCCTCAGGGATTGAATCAACGTCGGCAGCGTTATCCTTTTATCCTCTGAGGGATAAAGTTCTCGGCGTTGATCAATCCCTGAAGGATGAGCCATGCATTCGTGTTCAACTTTCAACTTCATTTGAGGCGATTAAATGCATATCTGTCCTTTGCAGTGACTCGCGGTGGCCTGCCGCTGGATCGAATCAGTGCTGGTTATTCTCCCAGACAATTCTCAGTTCAGTCTGGCACCGATCTATCGAACCCGAAGGGATGGACAGCTTGGTGAGCCATGAGCGTAAGGTCGAACCGTTGACCTCGTGTGCGATGCAGAGCACCTCTAACCACTGCGCCATATGCATTCATTTTTATCATATATGGTGGTGCAATTTACGCGTTGCCGTAACATGTCTCTCTCTCTCTCTCTCTCCCTCTTCACTACGAATAAGAATAACTTATTTTGTACTGGTTTTCCGTTATATCTTGTAGATCGTCATAACCAACACGGAAAAACGTGGTCTACATTTCAACGGAATTAGAGGAGAGGAGAGGAGAGAGAGAGAGAGCGAGAGAGCGAGAGAGAGAGAGAAAGAAAGAGAAACTTATCAGTCATTTTCGACGTGTTTAGTTACGATACTACAGTTACTATCCAGACTTCAGAGTGACATAGGTATTGGATATTCGGTCGTAAACAATTATGGCGGCCTTCTCATTGCTTGTAAATTTTGTACTTTTTTGCTGAAAGTATGGATTTATTATTTGTAGTATACGTATCCTTCGATCTCTCTAAATTGAGGTCATATTTCGAATTATTTCAATATTGACGTTTTGGGTTGGCTAGAAATTTCCCGACCACTCGTTTTTGTACAAATTTATCCTGTTTCTTCAACAACTAAAAACAACTCAAGTGTTTCCCTTCGATTTCAATCACTTCTCAATTTTCCGGCAATTCTATGGTGCTACGGCCTTATGACTCGGTGTCTTTCGGATCAAAGAATTCTTTAATTGCTTCAGCCACCTCATCGAATTGTTTTTGCTCATGGCACAGTTCCATATTAGAGCAAATGTCAAAGTGCTATATAGCAAAATAACCGCGAGAGCTGCTCTAAACGATTCTGAATGAATGACAAACAACAAAAACAAAAACTAAATATACCCGTCACTGTAGAGTGATGTGCAAAACTTTTGCGTCAGGCGGGACTAGAACCCGCACCTCACTCTTTCCGG